>JAREIK010009891.1:0-58402 GCA_029783825.1 Sapria himalayana
AAAGATGTTTGACATATGATGATACAAAGCAACATGGATCTATGTTTTACTTAATTGTGAAGAATTTGCACCATATATTGAGTATGTATATCCAAAATGGTTATAGATTTAATCATAGGTAAATTTTGTCATGAATAGGAATTATTAAAAATTAATATTCATTATTGTCTCTCTATAATATGTATTGTGTAGTGTTTATGTTGAGCAGCTAAAATATAGGCAACCAACCAGTTTGAGCCATGAGGTTGATTCTATGGTTAGAAACATAATTTGCGAATTGGTTCATGACTATGTGATAATTATTAAGCCTTAATTTTTGAATGATTTATTTATTAGTATCTTATATTTTTTGACATCTTTTTTGAAATTATGCAACATACCAAATGATCCTTCAAATGGAGATTCCAACATATCCATACAAAATCTAAGTAAAAGCTCGTTTATTTATGTGATAACCTATACTAGGTATTTTGTCAATGGGTATAAATTTCACCCAATAGGGCACGGTTCTTCTATAATAACTATGAATAATGGTGTATGCATTAGTATTCAAGTTATAGTGTAGATGAAATTGATTATTATAATCAAAAAGCATAAGTTAGTGAGTTGGAGTATCTTGGACTTGAAAATAATACCATCATATTATTAAAATAAGAGTGGTTTGATCCTACATGAAATGTGGGTACAAAGGTTCATTCAGATTATAAGATAGTGGATATTAATCATAAACACATATTTAATCGAGTACCAACATTTTGAAAATCAAAGCTCGATCAAATTTTGAAGTACCAACATCTCAACAATCAAGTACAAACTTAGCGATTGTACTAGCATTTCAAGAAGATGACATAAAGAATATCAAGCTTGTGCATTTAGATGAAGATCCATAAAACTTATGACTCAAATGGTTGCCTAATAAAAATTGAAGATGATCATTTTCTATCTGAAGATGAGTTCGAACTTCCATTAGAATAAAATGAAATATCAGAAGATCCATTAAAGTATGATAGTGATACCAATATTTAATCTATTATAATTGTAATAAAATATTATAGTTTCAAAGACTTTCTATATTTTGTTGCAATCCATTGGTGTATGCTATTGTAAAATGGATGGTTGTTCATCATACAATATCAATTTATGTTTCATTATATCTCGATTATTTGTTCTAATTTTTTACTTTTTGTATAGTAGATGGTGCATAAAGGAAGTGGGAATGGTGGAGGTGTATGTGGACGTAGACATGGATGAGATTCATCTAGTATTTTATGTCTTATTCTATAGTCAGTACCATTTATATCCACCATATCTAGAGTTCAATATCACCATCACCATCACCATCACAATCATTGAAACCTTTACCATCACCTTTATCAATTTATTTTTTGACCATATATCATTTTTTGACTTAATAAATACATAATTTAGGCTAGAATATTAGGTAGAGATCACAATTTTTATGAGATTTTAAGAAGATGCATATGAAGTAAGTAGATGGGCAGTTTGTTGGCAACAAATCTCAAATGATTGTTATAAGAATCTATTATATTAATAAAATTTTAGAATACTGTAGTAAATTTTTAAAGTTGTGTGGAATGAAAAATATTAGATTTATTTTATTTACATCTAGAAGAATATTTTATTCTTTTTTTTCATAGGACATAATGGAGGAATGTATGATACCTGATTCCCAGCCAGTTGAGATTCTATAGATATCCAACCAATTAACAATGATCCTATTGATTTTGAGACTAAAGAATGTCAGTGAAGCAGCAAGTGTACGACATCAGCATGAAGGGTGTAACTTTTTGCTCTAGTAGTCATGCTTCTAGTTCCTTTATCATAATAGTGGTGGATGAGGTGGTCAAATAGCAAGTAATTGAAACAAATGATTATTTTATATTTATGGAGAGAGAAATGAAAGAGAAGGATCAGCGGATTACTCTTTTGAAGGAAGAAATGCAGGAAAAGAATGAAGTGAATGATGAGATGAAAGAAATTAAGAATGCAATGCAAAATGAGATATTCTATATGGAGTCATAGTTAGTGGCCTTGACACGACTGATAGCACACTAAGTTTGAGGAAAGAAACCACACTGAAGAGGCTAGCACAAATACATCAGCTAATGATATGGATGATATTTAGTTAAAAATGACTATATACATATGTTATATTTTTGTTTTAACTATGTAACTATTGTATCAAAATAAATTCCGAACTACTTTACTTTTATTTTAATTATAAAAAATGGTTAATAGTATATGTTTTTATTCAATTTAAAATAAAACTTTTAAAAAATGTAATTAAAATTGTGTAAAAAATAAAATTGTAAAAATAGTTTTGGAATGAAAATAGATAGGGAATATTCTCTCACTAATTTTTCTAGGAAATTTTCTATATATATTATAGTCCAAAGATATTAATTACTACTCTTAATTATGATCAAAATAAGCAAGGGAAAAGATATAATTAGTTAGAAAATTTTCATCGTTCAAAAATTTGTTAGGGAATTTTTTTCTAGTTAATATTTTGTAACGAGCACATTAGCTTGAAATAAATTTTGTCATAAATCAATAGCTATTATATTTTATTGATAGAATTTCTTATTATAGCTAGTGAAATTTTCCGAGCTATTATATCTATATATCTTTATATCTGTATGTATATTTGTCTATCAATTAGTTTGTTTATGTGTCAATTTTTCTATCTATCTATCTATATGTATAATCTATCTATCTATCTATATATTTATCATTCTGTCTATCCGTCTATCAACCAATCTATATGTCTATTGTCTGTCTCTCTATCTATCTATTTATTTCTTTATTTTTCTATCTATATGTAAGTCTATTAATTAGTCTATTTATCTATATGTGTTTCTTTCTATCTATCTATCTATATATTTTTCTATCTATCTATTTATCTATCTTAAATGTCTATCTATTTATCTATCTATATGTATATCTACCTGTTTATCTATTTGTCTATCAATCAATCAATCTAAATGTCTATCTATTTATCTAACTAACTTTCTAGCTATATGTCTTTTATCTATCAATATATTTGTCTAACTATTTGTCTATCTATCTATCTATATATCTAGCTAGTTATTTGTCTATCTATCTATTTATCAATCTATCTAACTATATGTCTATCAATCTATCTATTAATATGCCTATATATATCTATTAATATGCCTATTTATATCTATATCAATCTGACTATCTAAATATCTGTCTATCTATCTGTCTATATATTTGTCAATCTATCTGTCTATCTATTTCTCTATATATTTATAAATCTATCTATCTATCTATCTATCTGCAAATATGTCTATCTATCTACTTGTATACCTATCTGTTTATCTATCTAGCTATCTATTTATCTAAATATCTTTCTATCTATATGTCTAAATATCTATGTATTGATCCATCTTTCTCTCTATCTATTTATCTATCTGTCTATTTTATTTTTTATCGATATATCAATCTGTCTATTTATCTGTGTAAATATCTAGCTATCCATATGTCTATCTATTTGTCTATATATATGCCTATCAAGTTATCTAGCTGTCTATATATATATATATATATATATATAATATATATAATTATTTATATATTTATATATTTATTTATTTATTTATTTATAGTTATTTTTTTATATATGTCTATCTAAAATTTTATCAATCTGTCTATCTATTTGTCTATAGTTCTATTTGTGTGTCTATCTATCTATTTATATGTCTATCTATGTGTCTTTCTATCTGTCTATCTTTCTGTCTAACTATCTTTCTAACTATCTATCTATTAATATAAGTATTTGTATATTTATCTATCTATCTATCTATATATCTTTCTATCTAATTGGTTATTTGTTTATCTATATGTCTATCTAACTAACTAACTATCTATCTGTGTGTGTGTATATCTATCTATCTATCTATTTGTCTATCAATCTATACTTTTATATATTTTTATATCTATCTGTCTTTAGTTCTTTCTGTCTTCCTATCTATCTATCTTTCTATCTATCTATCTATTATATACTTATTTATTTATCTATCTATCTGTCTATCTATCTGTCTATCTATTTGTCTATCTATCTGTTTATCAATCTAACTATTCATCCATCTATCGATCTATCAACCTATCTATCTAAAAATCTATCTATCTATCTATCTATTTGTCTATTTATCTGTCTACTATTTGTCAATCTATCTGTATATCAATATGTCTAGTTCTCTTTCTATCAATCTGTCTTTTTATTAATTTATCAATCTAATCTGGCTCTTAATATATCTATCAATCTATCTCTAAATCTCTCTATAAATCTATTAATCTATCTTTTCAATCTATCGATCTAGCTGTCTATCTTTCTCTCTTACTATTTGCCTATCTATATGACTATCTTTCTATCTTTCTATCTGTCTATTTATCTAAGTATCAATATGTCTATCTATCGGTTTATCAATCCATCTATCTTATCCATCAATCAATTTATCAATCAATCCATCAATCACCCCTTTAATTATCTGTCTATCTAACCATATATGTATTAATCTATTTATTTATTTATATATATGTCTATCTATATATCCATCATTTTATATATCTATTTGTATATCTATGTATCTATGTTGCAATCTATCTGTCTTTATATCTATCTTTCTTTCTATTTGTCTAACTATTTTTCTGTATATATGTCTTTCTATATTTCTTTCTTTCAATCTTTCTATTTCGTTGTCTATCTATCTATCATTCTATCTAGATATATGTCTATTTGTCTATTTATTTGTCCATCTATTTTTTTATTTGTCTATTTACTATTTGTCTCATTATCTATGTAACTATCTGTCTACCTGTCAATCTATTTATTTGTTGATTTTTCTATCTATCTGTAAGTCTCTCTATCTATCTATATATCTATATGTCTATCTATCTTTCTTTATATTTATCTATTTATCTATGTTTCTATCTTCCTGACTATCTATTTGTCGGTTTATATGTATATATATATATATATATGTTTATTTATCTGTCTATCTATCTATGTGTCTAACTTTCTATATATTTATATGTCAATCTAACTATATATCTATATATTTGTCTTTTTGTCTATCTTACTATATATCTATTTGTGTATCTATCTATCTATCTTTCTATCTGTCAATCTATCAATCTATCAATCTAACTATTTGTCTGTCTATCTGTCTATTTATCTTTCTATCTATATGTCATTTATTAGTATGTATACCTATCTATATTTCTAACTAACTATCTATTTATCTCCCTATCTATTTATCTATCAATCTATTTGTCTATCTATCTATCTTTCATATTATATATTTTTCTATCTATCTGTCTCTCTATTTATTTGTCTATCTAAATATATATTAATCTGTCTATCTATTTGTCGATTTTACTTTCAATCTAACTATCTTTCTACATATCAATCTAATCTATCTATCTATCTAGTCTGTCTGTCAAACTAACTATCTATCAATCTATTAATTTATCTATCTAGCGATCTATATATCTGTCTATCTATCTATCTATCTATATATCTATTTGTCTTTCTATCTGTCTAACTATCTTTCTAACTATGTAACTATCAATATATTTATCTATCTGTATAACTATTTGTCTTTTATCTGTTTATCTATATCATGGTTTATCTATTTATGTATGTATGTATCTATATATATTTTTATCTGTCTATCTACCTATCTATCTATCCGTCTGTATGTCTATCTATATGTCTATTAATCTATCTCTGTATCAGTTTATCTATATCTCTATATATCTATTTATGTATCAATCTATCTATATATTTATTTATCTATCTGTATGTCTATGATTTTGTCTATCTTTCTATCTATCTACATCTCTATATATCTAACTAACTAACTAACTAACTAACTAACTATCTATCTATCTATCTTTCTTTCCTTCTATTTGTCTATTGATCTATTATATATATTTCTATCTCGTTTGTCTATCTATTTGTCTATCAATTTATCTATCTATCTATCGTGTCTATCTATCTATCTATCCGTATTTCTTTAAATCTATCTATATTTCTAACTATATCTCTAACTTTTTGTCTATCTATCTATATAACTATTTGTCTATCTATCCATCTATCTATATATTTTCCTATCTATTTATGTATATATCTATCTATCTATCTTCCTATATGTCTATCTATATTTCTATCTATCTATTTATCTATATGTATATCAATCTATAAATATATATATATATATATATATAACTGTCTATCTATCTAAACTTTTATCTCTCTATCTTTCAATCTATTTACCTGTTTATCTATCTATTTGCTATCTATCTATCTATCTATTCGTCTATCTATCTATCTTTCTTTCTA
This sequence comes from Sapria himalayana, assembly GCA_029783825.1. Taxonomy (NCBI): domain Eukaryota; kingdom Viridiplantae; phylum Streptophyta; class Magnoliopsida; order Malpighiales; family Rafflesiaceae; genus Sapria; species Sapria himalayana. Next base: position 6,392 of record JAREIK010009891.1, read on the forward strand.
TCTGTCAATCTATCAATCTATCAATCTAACTATTTGTTTGTCTATCTGTCTATTTATCTTTCTATCTATATGTCATTTATTAGTATGTATACCTATCTATCTTTCTAACCAACTATCTATTTATCTCCCTATCTATTTATCTATCAATCTATTTGTCTATCTATCTATCTTTCATATTATATATTTTTCTATCTATCTGTCTCTCTATTTATTTGTCTATCTAAATATATATTAATCTGTCTATCTATTTGTCGATTTTACTGTCAATCTAACTATCTTTCTACATATCAATCAATCTATCTATCTATCTATCTGTCTGTCAAACTAACTATCTATCAATCTATTAATTTATCTATCTAGCTATCTATATATCTGTCTATCTATCTATCTATCTATATATCTATTTGTCTTTCTATCTGTCTAACTATCTTTCTAACTATGTAACTATCAATATATTTATCTATCTGTATAACTATTTGTCTTTTATCTGTTTATCTATATCATGGTTTATCTATTTATGTATGTATGTATCTATATATATTTCTATCTGTCTATCTACCTATCTATCTATCCGTCTGTATGTCTATCTATATGTCTATTAATCTATCTCTGTATCAGTTTATCTATATCTCTATATATCTATTTATGTATCAATCTATCTATATATTTATTTATCTATCTGTATGTCTATGATTTTGTCTATCTTTCTATCTATCTACATCTCTATATATCTAACTAACTAACAACTAACTATCTATCTATCTATCTATCTATCTTTCTTTCTTTCTATTTGTCTATTGATCTATTATATATATTTCTATCTCGTTTGTCTATCTATTTGTCTATCAATTTATCTATCTATCTATCGTGTCTATCTATCTATCTATCCGTATTTCTTTAAATCTATCTATATATCTAACTATATCTCTAACTATTTGTCTATCTATCTATATAACTATTTGTCTATCTATCCATCTATCTATATATTTTCCTATCTATTTATGTATATATCTATCTATATATCTATTTATATATATATATAAAACTGTCTATCTATCTAAACTTTTATCTATCTATCTTTTAATCTATTTACCTGTTTATCTATCTATTTGCTCTCTATCTATCTATCTATTCGTCTATCTATCTATCTATCTATCTAGCTATTTTTCTGTCTATATATCTGTTTATCTCTCCACCTATCTGTCTTTCTATTTTTCTATCTATCTGTCTGTCGGTCTGTCGGTCTATATATATTACTATCTATCTATCTCACCATCTATTTTTCTATATATCTATCTAGAGGTGTCAAACGGGGTGGGACGGACCGGCCCAACCCATTTTTTTAGAGCAGGGCCGTGTTTTCATGCCGGGCCATGCCCGGCATGGTTACTATATCGTGCCATGCCTAGCCCGGCATGGTTACTATATCGTGCCATGCCTAGCCCGGCATGGTTTATCAAAGCACGGTTGCTATATAATATATATATATATATATATATATATATATATATATATATATATATTATATTATATATAGATAATGTATAATATATTAAATTTATAAAATGAAAATTGTTAAAAATTTAATAAATTACTAAGTTTAAATTTTATTATTAAACATATAATATAAATAAATTATAAAGTTTAATATTTAAATAGGTAAATTGACAATTATTAAAAATTTGTAACTTGAAAATATTAAAAGAGTTTATATTTATTTTATAATTTAAAATAAATATAAATTATAATTTATTAGAAACATATTAAATTATAGAGATTTAATTTTTAAATGAAAATTTTAAACAAAAAAATAAATTAAACAAAAATTTGCGTTAAAAAAAATTACAAAGTCAAAAACTTAAAAGCAAACCAAATGAAAAATGACCTATCAACCAATGGATACCGAACCAAACAAATACAAGTTTCAAGTTTCAACGTAACATAAAAATAAATCATACAATTAATAAAAAACAAAACATCAAAACAAAAAGTAGTGGATCATCATCAATCATCAATCGGCATATCATGAGCATCATCAACCACAACATCAAGATCACTATTATATGGATCATCATCATCAGCAATCAAATTCTTTACTTTCGTAGTGGATGCAGATGCACTCCCTGTCCTAGCTTTAGCATGATCATGGATGCTAAACCTCGAATCCTCCTAATCCTTCAAACAAGCCAAGGCCTCAACAATATCTGGACATAATCTCGATCTCCTATTCGAAAACACATTCACTACAACATAAAAAGTAGATTCTGATACTATGCTAGACACCGGAGGAGTCAGTAGATCCCATGCCATCCTAGATGGCACGGAAAATGTGGACTCATATGATTTCCACCACTATAATATATCACGATTCTTAGTATTAGAATGTAATAGAATTGAGCAGTAATCTGTATTTAAGTACCGAGAAAGCTCGCTCCTATGTGATGGTCAACCCCGATGTTTCCCCCTCACTAACTGGATGGAAAAATCATCATCTCCAAACAAGGTATCCATGTCTGTAATCACAGTCTCACTACTACCACTACCACCACTACCACCACCATACCTAGTATCGTAGTATGTAGATAGGTCAGTCAACTTCTCGTGAATGAACCCTTCAGGTGGGTCTTCCAGGTTCATGCATGATGAAATGTAAGTCAGGGTGTTTTCTACCCCTTCCACCTTAACCATAGGGTCCATGCATGCAGTGAGGCAATAAAGAGATAGAACGGTGGACCAGTACTTTAAGTACTTGGTTTCCATCTCTGAAACCATATGGCTAAGTATCGGGTCAGCTCGATACTTTCTTAATAGGCTAATAATGTTGCATATGCACCTGAGTGCAATGCAAGTCGTGGAAGCATAAACCGACGAACACATGTTCGTCATGTAATAAAAAATCTTCAGGAATTTTATAAATGAAATTCCTGAAGCCCAGTCAGTGTCATCAATAATAAGTTCGTCACTCTTACTATTGACGGAGTCATATATCACGTGTTCGTATCCAACACATGACTCTAACATCAGGTACGTGTAATTCCAACGGTGTCTCACATCTGATTGGAATTTCTTCTTCTTAAGATTCACAGACAAATAGAGACAACCAAACTATTGTTGTCTGCGAGGAGTGTGAATATATTTTAGTGCATTACATATATTATCCAATGCGGGGGAACACACCATCATACCCACTTGAACAATCAAATTAATCACGTGATACATGCATATGACATGAATGATCTCTCCTAATGGTGCATCTCTAAAATTCCTAACAAACATGCTAATCACTAAACTATTATTAGATGCGTTATCGAATGTGATACTAACAATTTTATTTTGAATTTTATATTCCCTAATGATTTTCATCATACACTCTAAAATGGCCAGACCATCATGAGGATGGAGAATCTCAGAAAATCCTAAAATTTTTTTATTCATAGTCCAGTTAGAATCTACATAGTGGTTGGTGAGACATGCATAAGATGATTCATCATGATTTGTACAGATATAGGATGTCACGGACACCACTCCACTATATGCCATAAATTCATTAATTATTTTTTGTTTTTCTAACTTATACAATTTTAGTATGTATTTCCTAGATGTGGACATATGAATCCTACAATAAGTAGGCTGAAAATATGTTAGCATGATGCGCACTACCCTTGGATCTTCAAAAAATCTGATTGAAAGATCCATCTATGTGATAAGTCTAGCCATGCCGTCCCTACCCAACTCACTAGAGTATATGAAGGGAGTAAACTATGAGACAGAACTCGATTTAGTCTCAAAAAAATAGTGCTAAGTTGGATTTGCCTAGGATCTAATGGACCATGTTTTTTGGTGCATAATTCGGCATGCCACTTATGGTGCCCAGTCCCAAACGAACTCTTACAAGTTAAATTTCTCATATAATATTTGTACTGTGCCATTTATTCTTCCTCACACCTAACATTTTTTTGTTTTATTATATTAAAATGAGTCTAAATATAGAAGTCCTCCTAGTTTTTTGTTTTTTAGATGTTTGGGTTGAGACGATTAGAGAAACCAAAGTTTCAGTAGTCTTAGACCTCTACGTAAAATTTTTATTTTCTAAATTTAAATATATTTCATTAGTATTTGTCATTTTTTAGGATTTTTGTTAAATAGTACACTTATGTAGGGACTAGATGATAGATTTTAGATTTAACTATTTTAGGACTAGAGAGATAGAGACTAGAGAGAGACAGAAAGAGAGAGAGACAGAAAGAGAGAGAGACAGAGGGAGAGAGACTAGAGAGAGACTAGAGAGAGAGAGAGACTAGAGAGAGACTAAGAGAGAGAGAGAGAGAGACTAGAGAGAAATTACCCGGTAAAGCAGTGAGGTCAATCATGTGCATGGTGCTCCATAGTCAAGCTCAAAATTCCAAACCCGAGTTGAGATTCCGGAAAAACTGAGCCAAATGACGAAATCACAAGTCCCGAGAGAGAGGAGCAAGAGTTTTGAGAGAGTGAAAATATGATATTTGAGAAAATAAATATTTATGAAAAACATAAATGTTATATAGAGGTAGGGAGGATTTTATAGATAAAAGAAAATAATTTTTTTTTAAAAGTATTTTTTTTGTTTTTTTAATTTTTTTTAATATTTTAGGGGGCAGAATCATGAGGGCCGTCAGATTTTGCCCCCTAGCCATTTGAGGTGAGATCCAACAGCTAAATTTTAATTTTTTTTTGCCCGTTTGGGGGGGGGGGGGGGAGGGGTATCGGGTCGAGTCGGGTGGGGACCGCGGGTCTGGTCTGATTAGACATGATGCTCTGTCTTTTTTTGTGGGAAGCTATGCTCGAGTCACTAAGGGACGAGGGTGAGCTGTGACTCGTGACTTGTGAATCATGACTCGTGGGGGTGCGAAAAGCCGGGAGCCCATGACTACGGGAGTGGGTGTGGGTCTGCGTGTGACCCCGGCCCATGCCGATGGGCCGTGCCACGGACCACCGAACCATGCCAGGTCAGGCACGACATGAGGCACAATTGGCCTCGGCCCGGCCCTGTACGAATCATGCCTTAACCGGGCATGGCACGGGCTCGGGCACGATAAAATTTCGTGCCGAGCTGGCCCAGGCACTGCCGAACCGTGCCTTGCCTCGTATATCTATATATCTTTCTATCTATCTATATGTCAATCTTTATATCTATCTATCTATAAGTCTATCTATCTATCTTTTTCTCTATCTACCAATCTGTCCATCAACCTGACTATCTATATATCTATCTAATAATTTATCTATCTATCTAACTATCTATTTGTCTATTTATCTAAATATCTATCTATCTATCTGTCTGTCTATCAATATGTTTATGTCTCTTTCTATCAATTTGTCTATTAATTTATTTATCAATTATTTTATCAATCTTTTTATCAATCTATCTCTTAATATATCTATCAATCTGTCTATTAATCTATCTTTTAATCTCTCTATAAATCTATTTATCTATTTATTTATATATCTCTCTAGCTATCTATCTATCAATCTATCTATATATCTTTTTATCTTAGTATCTGCCTATCTATATTTCTACCTATCTATCTATCTATAAATTTGTCTATCTATCTGTCTATTTTTTACCTAACTATATTTCTATCTATTTGTTTATCTATCCATCAATCTATCCATCTATTTTATCCATCTATCTATCTATCTATCTATCTATCTGTCCATCTATCACCCTTGTATCTATCCATCTATCTAACTATCTTTTAATTCATCTATCTATCTATTTATCTATATGTCTATCTATACATCTATATTTGTATCTATCTATATGTCTATCTATGTGTCTATCAATCCATCTACCTATGTGTCTATCTATCTTTCTTTCTATATGTATATCTATTTGTCTATATATAATTCTTTCTATATTTCTTTCTTTCTATCCTTTTATTTGTTTGTCTACCTATCTATCTATCTATCTATATGTCTATTTATCTATTTATCTATCTTTTTATTTTTCTATCTCTCTATCACTTTGTCTGACCTATCTGTCAATCTAATTGTTTATCTATCTGTCTATGTATCTACAAATCTATCTAATTATCTATCTATTTATCTATATGCCTATCTATCTTTCAGTCTATTTATCTGTCTATCTATCTTTTTATCTTCCTAAGTATCTTTCTATTTGTTTATATATCTATCTATATGTCTATTTATCTGTCTGTTTATCTGTGTATCTATCTGTCTGTCTATTTGTCTGTCTAACTTTATATATATGTTTGTATATCTATCTATCTAACTATATACTTATCTGTCTATTTTTCTATCTATCTATCAATATGTATATTTGTTTATCTATTTGTCTATATATGTGTCAGTCTATCTATTTATCTATTTGTCTATATATCTGTTTGTCTATCTATTTATCTATGTTTCTATTGATATGTCATCTATATGTTTGTCTACCTATCTCTATTTCTAACTAACTAACTATCTATCTATATATCTATCTGCCTATCTATTTAACTATCAATCTATTTATCTATCAATCTATTTTTCTATCTATCTATCTCTCAATCAATCTGTCTATCTAACTATTTATATATATGTCTATCCATCTATCTATTATTATGTGTATCTTTTTGTTGAACTCAGTCAATCTAAATGTCTTTATACCTATCAATCTATCTATCTATCTTTCTAGCTATATGTCTAACTATTTGTCTATTATTCTGTCAATTTATATGTCTAGCTATCTATCTATCTATCTTTCTATCTATATATCTAAGTATCTATGTATATGTCTATTTATCTCTGTCTATATACCCATTATGTATCCAACTATCTATCCATTTATCTATCCTTTTATCCATCCATCTTTCTATCCTTCTATAAATTTGTTGATCTATCTGTATATCTATTTATCTATCTATCAATCTATCTATCCGACTAGCTTACTATCAATCTATCCATATCACTTTACATCTATCTATCCATCAATCTATCCGTCTATATATCCTTCTATATATCCATTATCTATTCATCAATCAATCAGTCTATCTATCCATCAATCAAGTTATATCTATCCATCTATTTATCTTTCTATATCTATCATTAATATGCATGTCTATTTGTCTATCTATCTATCTATCTATTTGTTTATTTATTTATCTCTTATCTACCTATTTATCTGTCTACCTATCTATCTATCTACCTGTCTATTTATCTATTTTTCTTTGTATCTCTTTGTATATCTATCTGTCTGTCTGTCTATCTATCTGTCTATTTATATATCTATTTATTTATTTATCAGTTTGTATATCCATTTGTCTATCTATGTGTCTATCTATCTTTTTATTAATATATCTATTAATCTATCTATATATCTATCTATCAATATATGTACATATCTATCTCTATATTTATTCATTAATTTATCTTTCAATCTAATCATTAGTTTATTCATCTATCTAACCATCTCTCTATCATACTATCTATCACTTTATAAATCCATCTTTATATCTGTATATCTATATATATATATATATATATATATCTATCTATCTATCTATCCATTTATCTATATTTCTAACTATCCGTCTATCTATCATTATATTTATGTGGCTATCTACCGATATATTTGTATTTCTATAGTTCTTTCTATTTGTCTTTTTATATGTTGATCTATTTATTGGTCTATCTATCTATATATCTATATGTTTATCTAACTTTATATCTTTCTATGTATCTATATGTTTATCTATGTTCCGGATGTAATTAGCTAAGAAAATTCTGTTGCTAAATTCTGCATTTTATTAGCGAGGAAAATTCCTTCGCTAAATCAGTCGTTATATTCAGAATTTTATTAGCTAGAGAAATTCCATCGCTAAATTCGTTGCTAAATTCACCACTTTTCTTGAGTAGAATTTACGTTAATATTCCGTCGCTAATCCGTTGCTAAATTCCCCCATTTTCTTGAGCAAAATTTATGAAAATATTTTGTCGCTAATCCGTCACTAACCGTTGCTAATTTCCTCGATTTTCTTTAGCGGGAATTTACGAAAATATTCTGTCACTAATCCGTCATAAATCTATTACTAAATTTCCAGCCTTTCTTGAGCTGAATTTATGAAAATATTCTATAGCTAATCCGTCTCTAATCCATTGCAAATTTTTATTTCAATGAAAAATCAAAAATCTCATGCTATTCCCTAGTTTATCCCTCGTAATTTAGCTTGGGATTGATCCGTAGCTAAAATTCCCTAGCTAAATGAATATTTTCTTGTAGTGCCTCAACTCATCATCAATCAATCAATGAAGAAGAAGTTAGTTGCTTGAAGAATAAAGAAATCTTAGTTATCGGCTCCCAAATTCTATTAAGCAGGAATTCTCGAAGAGCAATTGGTAACAACCTTTGCATGAATACATGAGAATCATGACTATTCATTCCAAACATCTAATGTTTTTTTTGCATCCACACATCTCCCTAGATTAGAAGCATAACCAACTGGAAATCTAAGTTTTTTTACCCACTCCAACACAACCATCTTTTGTGATTTATTTTAAACAAATGACACATCAGGGTATTTATTAGTTACATGATTTTTTGTAAATTGAGAACGACAATAATATTTATCCAACTCATATCTTGACTTGAAAGTATCTTTAGTATTCCCTGGAATATTAAACACTGTATTGAAAATATTATCAAACACTTTTTGCTCGATATGTATAACATCAAGATTGTGGTGAGCAAGTGTTCATGCCAGTAGGGAAAATCCCAAAAAAAAATATTTTTATTCCACACACAAGTCTTAGATATAGCTGCATTCAAAACCTTCGCATCGACATCTATCACCTTCCTCAAGTATTTATTATTCAATTCCGGCAGAATATCATCCGCAGATCTAACCCCCAGAAATTGTTTAGTAACCTATCTATTCTTAATGAAGTCTTTGGTATTACATTGATATGGAAGATTAATGGGCAGTAACTTTTGTTGGTTGTTGAACCAAGACTGTTTTCCACTCTTAATTAATCTAAAAGCATCAAAATCTTCCAAAAAAAACAGGCATGCCAACATACTAGTTGTACTCCACCCAAATATCAGAGAATATCCTGGAAAGTCATTTATGGTCCATATAAGGGCAGTGCGTATCTGAAAATTTTGCCATTTTGAAATATCATAAGTTTGAACCCTAGCACCCAAAAGACATTTCAACTCCGCTATCAATGGTTGCAATAAAATTTTTCTTTTTGCTTGTACTGAGCATGCCCACAAATTTTACAACTATTAAGGTCAATGTCATTACCCCAGTATATCATACAATTGTTCACACATTAATGAATGACCTGTACGGGTAATTTAAAGCATCTAACTAACTTCTTCGTGCTGTAGAAATCCAATTGCATCAAATTATCTTTTGGCAACAATTCTTGAATGAATTTAGACATATCATCAAACCATTTTTGTGAATACTTGTGTCTACACTTTATTTCTATCATCCTCACGGCTAGAAAAAGTTGAGTATGCTTAGAATTTCTCTCATATATAAGTTTGTCTCCAGCTTTAATCATGTCATAGAAATTCTTTGCCTCGGCATTTGTATCCTCATTCAGATTGAATTCAGCAACCACTGCATCAAAAACCATTTTATGGTATATAGTGTGATTAGTATTATCTGAGACCATCTGATTAGTTACACTTACTGACACCCATACTAAACTAGAAAACCTCTCTGGACTTGCTTCTCACCATGGTATATCCAAACATAGTAATCCGCCACAAAACCATTTCTATACAAATGTATCTTTATAGTTTCAACATTCAAAAACTTTTTATTCTGACATTTAATTAAAGTGCAATGACACCTTATATCTGTACCACTATTCACACACTCGGGATGTCTCAGAGCAAACTCAACAAATTCATCAACTTTATTCCCCCATTCATTAGAGAATATTCCATTCACTATTCGACAATTGTACATCCATTCACGATCGTCTTCCATAACTAGTTAAAAAAATCATTTTATTTAACGAACACAATTATCTTTTATTATATTTATATATAATTATATAGGCATTTATTTAGATATACAAATATTTATATATAGTAATACACATATAGTTGAAAATAATGTTGTATATTGTTTTATATATAATTATAAATATAGGTACATGTGGTTATACATATATTTACACATATAGTTAAATTTATATTTATACAAGTAGGTTTATATATTTGATCATTTAATTTTATATATTTATACATATAGTAATGTATAGGTATAGATATAGTAAAATACTTTTTTATATACCATTATATACAAGTATATATTAAATATAAACTATAAATTTAATACATAAATATAATGATGCATAAAACTTTTAAAGTTATACACATTGTAAGATACAATTATTTATAGTTATATATTATTTTACATATAATATATATAGTTATAAATAGTTATATATAATTAAACATATAGTTATATATAGATATATTCATACAAGTAGTTATAAGTAGTTATACATAAATATATACAACGTTATAAACAAATATTTTGATTTAATTATATGAATATATATGTATATATAGTTACAAATAAAGTTATATATACTTATATAAACATTTATTTAGATATACAAATATTTATATATAGTTATACACATATAGTTAAACATAATGTTGAATGTTTTTATAAATGTAATTATAAATATTGTTACATATGGTTATACATATAGGTGAATGTATATTTATACATATAGGTTTATATATTTGTTGATTTAATTTTATATATTTATACATATAATAATGTATAGGTATTGATATAGTAAACTACTCTTTTATAAACTACTATATACAACTTTTTATTAAACATAAGCTGTAAATTTAATATTTAAATATAATTATGCATAAAACTCTTAAAGTTATACTCATAGTAAGATACAATTATTTATAGTTATATATTATTTTACATATAATATATATAGTTATAAATAGTTATATATAGATATATTCATACAAGTAGTTATAAGTAATTATACGTAAATATAAACAATGTTATAAAAAAATATTTTGATTTAATTATATGAATACATATGTGTATATATAGTTACAAATATAGTAATATTTAATTATATTGTGCTACATAGTTATACAAATATTTATATATAGTCATGCACATATAGTTATAAATATGTATGTAGTTAAAGATATAATTATATATAATATTTATATAGTTATACATTAAGTAAAATATACTTATATATAGTTATATGTTAGTATATATAAAGCATTTTTTTAGAAATATAGTTATTTAGAATAATACATATAGTTATACATTATTATATAGTTACAAATTAGTTAAACAAAGTTATAAAAAGAGTTATAGAAATAGTTTACTTTATTATAAATATAGTTATAAATACTTTTATATAAAATGGCATGTGATTATATAATTAAACATGTGTATCTATATAATATGTGTGAATAAAATATTTTTATAAATGTTACTTAAATATTATTATATTTATATGTAAAACTTTTATAAATAATATATATATATATATCACATTTTTATAAATATTATAAATATTCTATATTTATATAAAAAAATATGCAATATAAATATTTACAAAATTGTATAATCATTTAATATTATATAATTTTTATATTAAAAAATATATTAATGTATAGGTTAATGTAAATTTTGTATAGATATTCATAAACATTAATACATATGTATAAATATTTATATATAACATTATATGTTTATATAAGCATATCAATGTGTATTTATAATGAAATACGTTTATATATATTAACGTATAGACATTTATACATAATGTCATACAATTAAATAAATATATAAAAGTTTATAAATACTGTTATAGATATTTAAGATTAACATTGTATAAAAGTTTGATTCACCATTATTCATTATATATATTAAAATAGACATTTATACATAATGTCATATGATTATATCAATATAAACCATTAACATTAAGATTATTTGGATGCAAATATTCTGTAATTGAAATCAAAATCAATAAAACACTAAAATTTTAAACAGTAGAAGAACAAAGATTAAACTGAAAATTATAGTTTAATTAATTGTGTCAAGTCAAAATCATGTTAGTTTAAATGAAATTGAAGTAAAAATGAAGAAATTCGAGGGAGAAATAAAAAAAACTAATACACGAATATACTGAAAAAATGAAATTTTGATTGTCTATATATAATTCAGAGAGACGGAGATATGTATAAGCAATTTGAAGGAGAAGAACAAAGAACAACTTACTTGGATACAGAAGAATAGTAGATAGACTGATAGATAGAAATACAGATAGATAGATTAAAAAATAGAAAGATAAACAGATAGATTGACAAACAGACAAAAAGATAGATAGATAAAAAAATAGAGAGACAAATAGATAGATAGATATATATATATATATATATAAAGATAGATAGATAGAGAGGTAGATAGATAGATAGACAAATGATAAATAGATAGACATATAGATAGATAAATAAATAGATAGACAAATGACATATAGATAGATAGATAAATAGATAGATAGATAGATAGATAAATAGACAGATATAAAGATAGATAGACAAATAGAAAGACAAATAGATAAACAAATAGATAAATAAATAAATAAACAAATAGAAAAAAAATAGATAGACAAATAGAAAGATAGATATATATATATATATATATATAGAAAGATAGATAAAAAGATAGATTAATAGATAGATAGACAGACATATAGTTAGATAGATAGATAATTCAATAGAAAGATTGTTAATAAAAAAGATATATAGATGATAGATAGACAGAAAGATAGATAGATAGATAGATAGACAAATAGATAGACAGATAGATAGATAATAGATAGATAGATTGAATGAGAGATATATAAATAATAGACACATAGATAAAATGATAGATTGATAGATAGATATACAGATAGATAGAAATATAGATAGATCTAAAGATAGACAAATAGATAGACAGATAATACACAAATAGATAGAGTGATAGATGGACAGATAATAGACACAAAGATAGAGTGATATATAGATAGATAGAGAGAGATAGATAGACAGATAGATAGACATATAGATAGGCAACCCGATAGATAGATAGACAGACATATAGATAGATAGATAAAGACATAGATAGACAGATAGACAGATAGATAGATAGAAAGATAGATAGATTTATAGAAAGACTAAGATAGATATACAGACAGATTGATAGACAGACACATATATAAATTGATAGAAAAAAGAAAGATAGAAAAAAGAAATAAAAAAAGAAATAAAAAAGAAAGAAAATAGAAAGAAAAAGAAAGAAAAAAAGAAAGAAAGAAAGAAATATAAATAGAGAGATTGAAATATTGATTGATAGTTAGTTAAATAAATAGATAGATAAACAAATATATAAATAAATAGATAGACAAATAAATAGATAGATATAGAAAAAAATACATAGATAGATAAATATAGATATAGATAAATATATAGATAGATATAAAGAGATAGAGAGATAGATAGACAAATAGTTAGATAGATAGATAAATAGATAGATAGATAGACCGCCAAATAGACATATAGGTAGGTATGTTGATTAATAGATAGATAGATGGATAGATAGGAAGACAAATAGACAGATAGAAAGATAGATTGATAGATAAACAAATATATAGATAGATTAATAGATTTCTTGATAGATAGATAGATAGATAGACAAATACATAGATAGATAAATAGACAGATGGATAGATTTTTTGATATATAGATTGATAGACAAATTGATCGTCATATTGATAGATATATAGATTTATATAAAGAAATATAGATAGATAGATAGATGCAGAGATAGATAGATAAATAGATATATAGATAGAATAATAGATAGATAGATAGATAGAAAGATAGAAATATGGATAGGTTGATAGATAGAAAGATAGACAAAAATATAGACAAATATATAGATAGATAGATAGATAAATTGATATGTATACAGGCAGATAGATATATAAGATAGATAGATTCATAGATAGATAGACAGACAGATAGACATATAGATAGAAGAAGAAAGATAGATAGATAGATTATTAGACAAATATATAGATAGATAAAATATAGATTTACAGATAAATTGTTAAATTTTTACATTAATTTTCTATTACAGTATATATATATGATAAAGATTAATTTCTATACTGTAAATACTTGGTATATGCATATCTATCTACATGCAAAAAATATATATAAAGTATATATGATATAGAAAATTAATTTCTATGGTATGTTGAATAATAGATAGATAAATTGTTATATATATGATATCTATTATAGTATATATATTATATACTATAAATACGTATATACTGAGTATATATGTATGTATATTCTCAGTATATACATACATATATATTGTAGTATATATGTACGTATATGCTAGGTATATAAGTACTTATATACTATAGTATATATGTACATATATACCCAGTATATATGTATGTATTTACTGAGTATATCCATAGGTATATACGGTATATACGTAGTTATATACTTCTACTTTTGAATGTTTTTCTGTATCAAAACATACCATATGAGACTCTATTTAGTTTTAGTGTCCCTTTATGGAGACAATTGCAGGACTTTCAAATCCTACTCTTCCTCCTACAGCTCTGCCCTACATATAGATGGGAGTGGGACTTTGATCGTCACTTATTACATGTACGGCTATCACAGAATTAGAGATGGGTTGCCAACCATGTTGTGATAAACTCAAGGTTAGGAAATGGTCGTGGACTGCTGAAGAAGATGAGGAACTTATCAACTTTATCCTCACCAATGGCTAGTGCTATTGGAGAGCCATCCCAAAGCTCGCCGGATTACCACGGTGTGGAAAGAGCTACTGCCTTCATTGGACTAATTATCTTGGCCCAGGTTTAAAAAGAAGACTTCTTAATGTCTCTGAAGAATAGCTGGTCATCAATCTTCATGCTCACCTAAGCAACAAGTGAGCTTAATTTCTTTGTTTTTTTTTGCTTCACGCACACACAATCATATATGGATAACCCCATACTTTGATCATCATATGTAAACAGGATTTCTATGCTTTACATTAACATTTAAACTAGTGATAATTTAGTACTAAATCTTTTTATATGTGCCAACTAAATTCACAGAATACCTAGGAATTCAATGAACTATTTTGTTTTGTTTTGTTTTGAACAGGATTAGGGTTGTTGTAACTAGAATCTGGTCAACCCATATATCAATAACCCAATTGGAGAAAAATTCAAGTTTGGAGTGAAATTTTTTCTGGTGTACACATATTCTCGGTATATACGTATGTATATACTATAGTATATATACATATATACTCGGTATATACGTACTTATATATTGTAGTATATACATAAATATATACTCGGTATATACATACTTATATATTGTAGTATATACATACATATATACTCGGTATATACGTACTTATATATTGTAGTATATACATACATATATACTATAGAATATACTTATATATATACTTAGTATATATGTACTTATATACTATAGTATATATCTACGTATATACTATAGTATTATATGTACGTATATATAATCACATAGCCTCAGGTGACACACACACACACACATGAGAATAATTAGTAAAATAAATCATGAGAAAGATAAACATCTGCTTATCCCTAAATTGCCATGAGAAAGAATAATACCATCTGCTTCTAAGAACAAATGAAGAAAAAAGCTTGATTTAAGACAAAACAATTTTTTTTATTGTTGCACTTTCAGAAACATCCATATTGGCATGCTAGAATGTACAATAGGAGACCACCATCTAATCATGTATAAAACTAGTGGCTAAGCCAGAAGGAGTAGGTTCATATGCCTTTTAGAATTACTATGGAAACAACTATCCTCCACATTTTCAATATTGGCAAAAATTTGGGTTTGACTGAAGTCTCCAAGCTAAAATAGATACTCACAGGCCTATGCTACAACACATAATTGTTTCCTACGTAGAATGCATCAATAAACAACTTCACAAAAAATTATCACTGGTGGAGCTTGGAAATATATTTAAAGAAAATAACATGCACAAACACATACAAATAGATGATGGATGTGTGTGTGGATAGTTTTATGCATGCAAACATACACACCTATATACAGATGTACCATGTTATAGTATACCTAATTTCATGCAGAAGAATGAATAGTGCAAAAAAATATAGGTCCGTGTCTCTTTGTGATGCCGAAGTGTCTTCATCCAAGGATAATAGATCTCATGTTCAAAACTCAACAGATAATGCATCTCCGGTTTTCAAGGATAAGATCATCAAAATATTAATATCTCTCAAACCTCAGGCTAAGCGGGAGACTTTCGCAATGAGTAAGATCTTTATTAATAAATAAAAATTATGAACTCAACTAATACAAGTTTGAGAAAAATATTGCAATAATTATGATTTTGTTGATTCTAAAAAGATAATTTCATGGTAAAATATATTTTACAAAGAAAACTTTTGTGGAGGGGCTAGCACAAATTATGCACTACAAAATTACTGAGAAAATGTTTATGCACTAATAAGAGTTGATAAACATATTCTCAATTTTTAGAGATTAGAAACAGCACATTAAAGAAGCTTCTCTGCTACAACAAACTATGATTCTGAAATGACTATACAATAAGAGGAAGAACAGCATCATTAGAATTACATGTCTAACATTCTCAGAGTGGCGGGTGTATGACAAGGAGAGAAAATCAATTTTATTTTGCACACCTCAAGTGCTGATAACCTTGAACACAACCAATACAGAACAATAAAAATGTAAGCATTCTCCAAATTCCAAAAGTGAAATCAATGAAAAAGATTGACCAGCCTATCTTGAGCAGAATGTGTAGGCAGCTTGATATGAATTTGAGAAACATGCAGGGTGAATAGTGAGCCTGCCAAAGTTGCAATGTTCTTTATCACACAAACCACATCATTTTTCCTCAGCTCGGATACCCTACTTGTTCACTTAAGCACATGAGACGTACATGAGCATAACATTATTTTGGGATTAGAGCATTCTAAATCATTAACCCATTTTAATGTTGTAGGCACATGCTAGACAACCATGAAAGTTGTTCATTACCTCCAGCCACATTGAAGTAGTTTCGCTCCCTGTGAACAAGTACTGACTAATAAAAATGGTGTTCACTAGGTGAACAACATGCAAAGAAATAAACAATTTTCTCTGTAGTGAAAAGAATAAATAAACACCAAATTAAATAGTGACACAAAAAATTCAAATCATTCAAATGAAGTGCAGATAAAAAATTAACAATAAAAATTGAAGGAAAATAAGGGATTTGATGGGTCTCCTCTTCTAGTGAGGGCATTTATATTAATCAATATATAACAATAAGTTACAAGGAATGCCCTACCAAGCACATCCATTATGTTTATGATCATATTTTCATTAAGATCATCAATGCTATGTTTCATTATGATCTAGTCCACCAAGACCATTATAACTTATAAAGTACTAACATTGGACAGGCCATTAAAATTGATGGGCAACAACTCCGACGAAGCTTCTTGTTCATGATCATGTGTTAAAATAACAAATCCATTAGCCAGGAGTGAAATGGATTTCTCATTTTTGTTAATAAACTACAATTTTGGACCCGCTGTGTCCAGCATAACCTAAAAATTGAAAAGCAAAACTTTAAACCCTTTTTGATTTTGATAACTACATCAACAACACGATAATAGCCAAACCAATTAGATGTAGGATAAGTAATTCAATTTGACAAAGAGGAAGTAATTTCATTTGGATAGTTTTTTGTTCCCCTTATTACAAATATAAGTAATCATAGCTATAAAAAACATACAACATAGAACTTCTTAGTGCTCTTGATTGTGGACTTTAGGTTCTCCAATGTCTCTTGGTGATATTGTGCATCACCCCATGAAAATTAAAATATCACCACTACAAAATGAAACTCAACAATGAAATCCAATCAGTTCTCATTGAAAAGAAAACCCATGAAAAAGGAATACTAACTATGACTAGACATTCTGACATTGAGGCATCTAGAAATGGTGTCGATGATTTGAGACTTGGGGCCTAACGTATCAACAATCTTTGTCATTGCAAGAAAGATATTCTACAACGCAATAAAAAAATCAAAAAATAGTAGCTCTTAACAAGCACAATAAAAGCAATAAAAAATAAGCCATGAAAAACTTACGAGCTTGGATTGCTCAAGAATGGATCTCATCCCTATGGATACCTTTAGAAAAAGATGAGTTGAGTTCATATTGAAGACTTAATTAACTATTCAATAACCCAATACCTATATCCCTACAAAAAAATGTGATATGGTGCCTTCGGAGTTTGTGAATGAGCCAATGGCAACTAGTAACCACCTGCCTGTTTACAAACAACGTCACGAAGAAACCTAAAAAGATTGGTTGAATAAGTCCCACATGCCACAGATGAAAGTTGTCAGCCACTAGACTAAAGAAGAGCGTAACCAATGGCCTATTCCCACATGAAATATCTAAATTCTATTGTCTCAATTTATTTATTATTAATATAATATGAAATAATTATAAAAGTATACAATTTGAATATATTAGTCATTATAAATTTTAATCTTTGAAGTGTTCATTTAATAAAACAACTTAGATATTTATTTTTAAATCATCAAAATTTTTTGATGTAATTAAAACTTCTATGTATTAATCTTTAAATATCAATTTATTATCTTTTTAATTTTATGAAAATTTTGAATTTTTTTTAATTCAAAATTTTCAAATCTTTTAGTCATTATTATTTTAAAAGATTCCTATAATCATAAAAAGATTTTATGATTATAGGAATAATATTAATATTTACTTGCTTATTCATTAATTCATATATTTTTATAAATTTTTTTATTTAATCAAAGAATTGTTTATTTCAGCATTTTATTAGTAGTAATTTTTATTTATGTTTATTTTTTAATTATATTATTTTCAAATTTATTATAATTAAATAATAAATTATATATTGTTTTTTAATACAAATATTTAAATATCACAGTTAAAAATATCTAAAAAATATTTTGTATAATTATTTAATTAATTTTAATCAAAAAATAGATATTTTAGTCTTATTTAATATAAATTTGTATTCGTATTTATATATCTATAAAATTTTTTTATAATATCCTTGTTTTATAATTATACGAGGAGATTGTATCTTTCAATGATCGCTCATCTATAGACAATGACATACCGTTAATATAGAAAATTACAAAAAATATTAAAATAAATAATGCTAACAAAATTAAATTATCGTAAATTTGCGACAAAAATTATCAAAAGCCCAAATAGCTAAGGAAAAATCTCTAGCTAAATGCAGATAATTATATATAAAATTAAGGAATTATTGCTTCCAATTTTATATAAAATTATAAAAAAATACATTTAGATAATTATTTAGCGACAGATTTTGTCTCGATCTAATTAGATAGGGAAATTACGTCCCTAAATCCATCACTAAATTCCATGCTTTTCTTTGCATGGAATTTACGAAAATATTAGTGATGGATTTTGTTTAGATCTAAAAATATTTTACTGATTATTTATCGATTTAGAAAATATTCATAATATAATTTTTTTGATAGTTGGTTTGGTGTCTACATAAAAGAAAAAAATTATTTCCACATAATATGATGTCAATAATGATATATATATTAAATTATTATAACTAATGTGTTTTATATGTGGGATGTAAAGTAAATTTGTTGCATCTATAAAATTTCATTAAGATTCAATGTCAAGTTGATATTTTCTTATCATGGTTATAAATGAGCTGATAGGACAACTATGAAAATAGATACATTAATATATGCAATATATAGATAATATTTTATTAATAATTGAAACTATTAAAAATTTAAATTGAAAATTAGATAGATAGCACATGTTTGAGAGAAAAAAATTTTAAAATAAATGATTAAAAATAAAATATTTAATTTGAAACTTTAATTTTAAATTGAAAAAATCAATTTCTAAAAATATAATTATTTTCGGAATTATTGATTTATAATTCAAAAGAAAGATATTTTTTTGTAAAATATTAACTAATAAACTAAAACAATTAACCAAAATAAAGTATAATAGAAAAAAATATGTTAGACTACAAAAATTAATAATATTAAAAAAATAATTAATTACTCAATTAATGATTCATAATGTTTACTTTTTATAAGAAAAAATATACATAGGATGTTGTGATAGATAAGTGTTTGATAAGATGAATGTGCATCATATTAATCTCTTCTAAGAGATGCAAAATGTAATAAAAAATCTTCTTTGATAACTTATTAATCTCACACTATATTCCTAATTTGAATAGAAAGAGTTGATCAATAAGATAAATTTTTTACTTACCAAATGATGTTTTTCAACCAACTGCAAATTATTTTCCCATTGTTGAATCTAAACACATCATGAGAAGTAGCTAATAAGACTATGAAATTTGCTTGTAAAACTTCTAATTGCATCATAAAAGACTACTAGAAAACATACCTATCTTGTATGGAGCCGGTGGGCTTTCTCTCAAGGCTTGAACACATTGTATGTGTTGGTATCATTAACAAGTGGAAGAGGCTTCAGAATCAATCACACCCCATGACACGAGCCACTTAGCAAAAACATCTGTAAGATGAAAATAATTCAAAACACAAATAAATAACAAGTAGGCAATAGAATCTGTAATAGCAACTCCCATGATTCATTTAACCACTGAAACTATTATTGATGAGTAATGTGAAAGAGGAATCAAAAGGGCTGTGTTGTGCTGGAACGGCCCATTATAGTGTGGCATATATGATTAGTAATATGTTATTATACATATAGTATATATCATTATAAATAATTATATATAGTTAAACATATAGTTATATATAGATTATTCATACAAGTAATTATTAGTAATTATACATAAATGTATACAAAGTTATAAACAAATATATAGATTTACAAATATGTATACATGTGTGTATGCATAGTTACAAATATAGTTATATTTAATTATATAGAGTGTTATATAATTATACAAATATTTATATATAGTTATACATATAATGTTAAACATTAAGGTGTATGTTGTTATACATGTAATTATAAATATAATTACATGTGGTTATAAATATACCTACACATATAGTTGTACTTATAATTATACATGTAGGTATAAAGATTTTTTCTTTTAATTTTATATATTTATACATATAGTTATGTATAGGCATAGATATTGTAAAATACATGTGAATGTATTAATATATAAAAATGTATATTAAATATATGTTGTTAATTATATATTTAAATATATCTATGTATAAAGATTTTATTGTTATACATATATTAATATACAATTATTTATAGTTAAATATTTTTATACCTATAGTATATATAGTTAAAATTAGAGTTATATATAGTTAAACATATAATTATATATATATATATATATATATATATATATATATATTCATATAAGTAGTTTTATGTAGTTATACATAAATGTATACAAAGTTATAAACAAATATATAGATTTATATATATGTATAAGTATATGTATACATAGTTACAAATATAGTTATATTTAATTATATAAAGTTTTATATAATAATACAAATATTTATATTTAGTTATACACATATAGTTAAACATAATGTTGTATGTTGTTATACATATAATTATAAATATAATTACATGTGGTTATACATATAGTTACACATATAGTTAAACATATATTTATACATGTAGGTATATATATATTTTTATATAATTTTATATATTTATACATATAATTATGTATAGGGCATAGATATAGCAAAATACAATTTTATATAATAATATATAAAAATGTATAGTAAATATATGTTGAAAATTATATATTTAAATATAGTTATGTATAAAGTTTTTATAGTTTCACATATAGTAAGATACAATTATTTAAAGTTTATACAAATAATATTTGTAGTTATATATAGTTATATATAGTTAAATATATATAGTTATATATATATATATATTCATACAAGTAGTTATAAGTAGCTATGCATAAATGTGTACAAAGTTACACAAATATATAGATTTACATATATGTATACATAGTTACAAATATAATTATATCAAAATATTTAGAGTTTTATATAGTTATACAAATATTTATATATAGTTATATAAATATAGTTAAATATATAGTGTTTTATATAGTTTTAAATATATAGAGTTTTATACAGTTAGTAAATATATAGATTTACATAATGTTGTTATACATTTAATTATATATATAATTATACATATAGTTATACTTATATCTATACATGTAGGTATACATATTTTTTCATATAATTTAATATATTTATACATATAGTTATGTATTGGCATAGATATAGTTAAATACATTTTTATATACTAATATATAAAATTATATATTAAATAAATGTTGTTAATTATATATTTTTATATAGTTATGTATAATATTTTTTTAGTTAAACATATAGTAAAAGACAATTATTTATAGTTATATGTTTTTATACGTTAGTATATTTAGTTATAAATAGATTTATATAGTTAAAAATATAGTTATATATATATATATATATATATATATATATATATATATATATATATATATATATTCATACAAGTAGTATATGTAGTTATACCTAAATGTATACAATATTATAAACAAATATATAGCTTTACATATATGTATACATAGTTACAAATATAACTATATTTACTTATATAGAGTTTTATATAATTATACAAATATTTATATATAGTTATACACAGGTTAACATAATGTTGTATATTGTTATACATGAACTTATAAATATAGTTACATGTGGTTATACCTATTGTTACACATATAGTTATACTTATATTTATACATGAAGGTATATATATTTTTTCATAAAATTTAATATATTTATACATATAGTTATGTATAGGCATAGATATAGTTAAATACATTTTTATATACTAATATATATAATTGTATATTAAAAATATTTTGTTAATTATATAATTAAATATAGTTATGTATAATGTTTTTATAGTGATACATATAGTAAAATACAATTATTTATAGTTACATGTTCTTATACCCATATTATATTTAGTTATAAATGGATTTTTATAGTTAAAAATATAGTTATATATATATATATATATATATATTCCTACATGTAGTTATATGTAGTTATACATAAATGTATACAAAGTTATAAACAAATATATAGATTTACATATATGTATACAATGTTATAAATATAGTTATATTTCGATCTATAGAGTTTTATATTGTTATACAAATATTTATATATAGTTATACATATATAGTTAAACATAATGTTGTATGTTGTTATACATGTAATTATAAATATAATTACATGTTGTTATACATATAGTTATATATATAGTTATACTTATTTTTATAAATGCAGTTATATATATATTTTATATAATTTAATATATTTATACATATAGTTATGTATAAGTATAGATATATTTAAATACATTTTTATATACTAATATATAAAATTGTATATTAAATATATTTTGTTAATTATATATTTAAATATAGTTATGTATAATGTCTTTATAGTTATACATATAGTATAAAACAATTATTTATAGTTATATGTTCTTATACCTATATTATATTTAGTTATAAATAGATTAATATAATTAAAAATATAGTTATATATATATATATACATATATATATTCATATAAGTAATTATATATAGTTATACATAAATGTATACAAAGTTAATTCTAGATTTCAAGCTTCCTATTCCTCTTTCATATGCTCTCATAAAATGTTTTGGTATATGTGAAGATGCATTATCTCATTCTGATGTTGTAAAGAAGATGTGAGACTATATAAAAAAAATAATCTACAAGTATGTCAACATTCATTATCTTCACCTCCCCCCGATGATAATCTATGGTGCTATTCATCAATTTCAATTAATCGTTAAATTTTATTGTTTTTAAAAAGGATCCATCATATAAAAAAAAGATGCGATGATAAGTTGAAAGAACTACTTCACTGCAAGTCTTTCACTGGATTTGCAATCTCAAAGCTTTGATCTCCTCATTTCATGAAGAAGGAATAATTAGCAACTTTCGGGCACATGATTTTTTATATGTGTAGCTAAACAGTAAGAGATTTATTTGGTGGCATCATTGTTCTTGATTCTAGTTTTGTTCTTTGCTTGGCTGACTAACCTAAAAATGATTCTTTGTAGGACATCTACTGTGCAAACATGGAAACTATATTGGAAGTTGATGACTTCCAGTGTAACATGTCCATACAGGTTTTGGTATTTGATTTTGATTTTGTTTTTAATTTTGTTTTTAATTTTGTTTTGATTTGATTTTGATTTTAATTTTAATTTTGATTTTTCTTTTGAAATGTTTCTGTTTGGAAATGAGAGTTTATGTATATGTGTTGATGTAGTTTGAGCCTTAAAATTGATATAGTTTGATCCTTAAAATTGATGTAGTTTGAGCCTGCACCAAGAAGAGGAGAGCCAGAAGTGACCAGAAAAAAGCCAAATTACTTCCTTTGGTGCGAGCCAACACAAATTGATGCCGCCAAAATATCTATCAGCCAATATATAACTCACACACTAAATCATTTGTTATTATTTTATTTTTAATTTTTCAGTACTATATTTATTTTGTACACTGTCATCACACACTATTTGCATTATTGCCCACACTTCCTCACAAAAAATGCCACACTACATGCATATAACTGCCCATAACCTTTCCACACACACATCCACTCTGACATTATCACATGGCACATGTCATACTGCTACAAGATGTGGCACCCTATTATTTCATGGCAGACTACAATGGAGGTCAGCTAACTTTTATAGTCGTTCTTATTTACTCTAGATAATGACATTCAAATGGTGAAAACACTTGCTTTTATGCAGCATAAATGCGATCTCATCAATATGAGCTATGGCGAGCCCACTTTACTTCTAGAATATGGTCATTTTATTGATCTTGTTAATGAAGTTTAAGTTATAGCTATTAGCAATTTATTATCACGTTGTTCCACATTATGTGTTTCTAAGCATATTTTTGTTTGCCCTGAATTGTGAGTAGGTGGTGAGCAAGCACCATTATGTGTTTTTTAGTAGTACTAGCAATAGTTATCCAGTGTTAAGCACCGTTGGTGCCCTTGGTGGTACCACATCATGTATTCATTTACTATTAGCTCTTAATTTTTTTTTCAACAAGTTTGATTAAGCAAGATAATAGGGACTCCTTGTAACCTATGATTACTCAAGAGCAAGTAGTGAAGTTATGTGATATAAACTTTGGTATCAAGGCAGATGGTAATAAGCTAGATGGTAATGGCCATTAACGTATGTGGGTTGCCTTAATACAATGAGAATTATATATTCACATTGTACATTTATATGTTCTATTAATTTATATCTTAAAATTTTTAGATGTTAATGAGCTAAAGAGAGATGAAACATATATTATAATATTACATTTCATGTGTGCATACACATGTAATAGTCCACATGTTTGTATTGTGTGTGTCATAAACTACCAAGGCAAGGAATTCCTAGCCTTGGCAGTGCCTAAGGAACATTCCTATTCACAAAGCTTTATTTTTTTAAAAAATGTTATATTTTAATATAATATTATCATATTTACTTTGAATACTAGATCATGAGTTTTTAGATATGCATTTTTAGATATGCGAGTTAAAGGTAGCTCTATCAAGCTGTGAATACTAGATAATTACTAAATGTGAATTTCTAACATTTCATAGGTGCATAATGTCATTCCTCCCTTGAACTATGATTTTATGACATTTGATATTTTGGAATCTATGGTTTCTGGTGATCTCGTTGGCAATGAATATGACATTATGGCTAGGGACATCAGGGTTGGGGATTTGAATCTATTGTTTCCGTAGTATATATGTACATATATACTATAGTATTATATATAAGGTATGAGTTGTATTGCATAATTTTACCATATATTTATCAAAATAGAACTTTTTTTATTTAGTTATTTTAATTTGATTTATTGGTTTAAATTTCATACGGATATGATACCATAATGTTCCCAATACGAAGCATGCAGAAGTGAAGGGACATTAGAAAAGGGTTAAAGTTACATGCGAATATCTCACTTTCTCTGGTGGTGGCTCCCAATTCAAAAATGGAGCTCTACACTACATAGGCTTCATCAACGAGGTCGTTCTTTCCCTATTTGCAGAAACATAGAAATTAGAATTTTACTAGACATGACGTAGGACAACTAGGATTGCTTTATAGTTGGGTAAAGATGGTGAGTAGTGGTGCTGAGGGAGAGAAAGCAACATCAATTTCACAGACAAATTAAACTTTATGCACTATCGTTAGATACATTGATGAAGAAGAAGGTGTAATAAAATATTGTTATGTTTTTGTTTTAACTATGTAACAAATTGTATCAGAATAATATATTAACTACTTTTATTTTTTGTTAATCATAAATATTGGTTTATATTATATGTTTTTATTCAATTTAATATAAAAACTTAAAAATATATAATCAAATTTTTTGTAAAAAAATAAAATTGTGAAAATAATTTTGGAATGAAAATAGCTAGGGATTTTTTCCGCTCTAATTTACCTAGAGACTTTTCTGTAACTTATAATTACGATCAAAACTAGAAAGAAAAAAATATAATTAGCTATGGAATCTCTGACGTTAAAAAATTTGGTAAGGATTGTAGTTTTCTCATTAATAATTTTTGACATGCACTTTAGCTTGGGATAATTTCTCTCGTAAATCGACCATTATTATATTTTAGTGATGGAATAAGCCCAAATAGCTAGAAAAATTGCTCTAACTAATTGGGCTTTTTTGTAGTGAGATAGATAGCTATATAGACTGAGTGATAGATAAATAAACATATAGATAGATAGATATATAAAGAGATTGATAGATATAAAGAAAAACAATTAGATAGATAGATAGTTTGACAGATAGATTGATAGTTAGATAATTATAAAGATAGATAAGTAGATAGATAGAGAGATATAAAGATAGACATATAAATAGATAGATAGATAGCAGATAGAGATATAGATAGATAGAAAGATAGATATAAAGATATAGAGATAAACAAATAGACAAATAAATA
This sequence comes from Sapria himalayana, assembly GCA_029783825.1. Taxonomy (NCBI): domain Eukaryota; kingdom Viridiplantae; phylum Streptophyta; class Magnoliopsida; order Malpighiales; family Rafflesiaceae; genus Sapria; species Sapria himalayana. The sequence goes on from JAREIK010009891.1 coordinate 33,654, forward strand.
GATAGCTATACATATAGATAGATAGACAGATAGACAAATAGGCTGATACATAGATTGGCATATAGGCAAATAGATAGATAGATGTACATATAGACACATAGAACAGAGACACATACATAGATAGGTAGATAGAGAAATAGATAAATAGACAGATAGAAAGATACAAAGATAGACAAATAGATAAATAGATAGAAATAAAAATTGAGAGATAGATAGATATAGAGATAGTTAGATATATAGATAGTCAGATAGATAAATAGAAAGATATATAGACATATAGAAAGATAGACAAATAAATAGATAGACAAAAAAATAGATAGATAGAAAATTAGATAGACAGAAAAAATAGATAGAAAAATAGATAGACAGATAGAAAGATAGATAGGTAAACAAATAGGCATATAGATAGATAGGCAGATATATATATATATATATATGTGTGTGTGTGTGTGTGTGTGAGTGTGTGTGTGTGTAATTATAATGATGGATAGATAGATAGATAAATGGATAGATAGATAGAGAAATAAATAGATAGGTAGATAGAGAAATAAATAGATAGAAGAAAGATAGATTGATAGATTGAAAAATTGAAAAATACATAGATAGATAGATAGATTGATTGATTGATAGAAAGTTTGATAGACAAATAAAAAGATAAATAAATAGATAGACCGATAAACATATAAAAAGATAAACAGATTGACAAATAGAAAAATAGATAGACAAATAATCAGATAGACAAATAGACAAATAAATAGTAGATAGATGTATAGATAGAAAAATATATAGATAGATAGGTAGATAGATAGACATATAGATCGATAGATAGATTCACAAATTGATTGGTAGAAAGACAAATTTATAGATAGTTATATGGATAGATCAATAGCTAGATGTATAGATAAAGAGATAGAAAGATAAATACTAAAATAGATAGACATATAAAAAGATAGATATATAGATAGATAAATAGATAGAAAGATAGATAGATAGAGAGATAAATAGACAGATAGGTAAATAGATAGAGTGATAAATAAAGATTTAAATAAATAGACAGATAGACATATAGACATATGCAAATAATTAGAAAAATAGAAAGATAGATAGATAGATATAAAGTTAGTCACATAGACAGATAGATAGATAGACAGGTAGGTATAAATATAGATAGATAGATACACAAATAGATATATATATATATATATATAGATATTTAGACAAATAGATAGATAGATATTTATAGAAATAGATAGATGATAGATAAACAAAGAGAATTACAGATAGATAGACTTATAGAATGAATGACTAATCGATATAAATATAGTAAGATATTTTGATAGAGAAACAAATAGATAGTTAGATAGTTAGAAAGATAGATAAATAGATTGATAAATTGATTGATAGACAGATAGATAGATAGAGAGATAGACAAATAGACATATTCACATAAAGCTAGATAGACATATAGATAGATAGGTAAACATACACATAGAAAGATATACATATAGTTAGATATAGAGATTGACAGAATCACATATAGATAGATAGATAGAAAAATAAATAAATAGATATAAAGATAGATAGATAGATAGATAAATAGATATATAGATAGATAGATAGAGAGATGATTAGATAGATAGATAGAATGAGAGATTGATACATTAATTTAAATATCGATACATATATATATATGTATTGATTGAATGAATAATAAATAGATATATAGATATATAGATAGATAGACAGACATATAGACACAGACAAATAGAGAGATAAACAATTAGATAGACTAATAGACATATAGAGAGAAAGATAGATAAACAAATATAAATACATATAGATAGATAGTTAGACCAATAGATAAATAGATAGATAGACATATAAAAATATATATATTTATAAATAGATAAATATATTGATATTTATCTAAAGAGATAGATAGATAGATTGATAGATTGATTGTTAGATAGGTAAAAAGATAAATATATAGATGACCAAATAGAATGATACACAACAAGATATATAGATACTACAATAGATTGATAGTTGAAAGACAGATAGAAATAGAGAAAGATAAATAGATAAATAGATATAAAGATAGATAGATATACAGATAGATAGATAAATAAATAGATTGAAAGATAAACAGATAGAAAATAGACACTTAGATAGGTAAATAGATTGATAGACACATAAACATATATATATATAGAAAAAAGGTAGATAGGTAGATAGGCAGAAAGAAAGAGACATATAAACTAATAAACATATAGAAAGATAGACAAATAAATAAATAAACTAATTGGCATATAAAAAAGATAGATAGATAGATATATAGATAGACATATAAATGGATAAACTAATAGATTCATAGATAGAAACACAATTATATATCTATACAGATAGACAAATAGATAGTTACATAGTTAAATAGATAGAAAGAAAGAAAGATATAAAGATAGATTTACAAATTGACAATTTGATATCTACATAGTTAGATACATAAATAGATAGACAGATAAACAAATAGTCAAATAGACTGATAGATAGATAGACAAATAAATATATAGATAGATAAAAGATAGAGAGATAGATAGATAGATAGATAGATAGACAAATAGAATGAGAGATAGAAAGATAGACAGGTAGGTAGAATGATAATTGACCGAAAGATAATTAGAAAGTTAGAGTGATAGACAGATTGATAGATAGAAAGTTAGATATTAGAAAATTAGATAGTTACACAGATTGATAGATAAGTACATTTATAGATTGATAGGTAGACAAATAGACAAATATACAAAAAGATATACAATTATTGATAGATAAACACATAGACATATTGATAGACAGACACTTAAAAAGATGAATATATAGATAGATAGAGGGATAGACATATAGATAGACAATAGATAGACATATAGATAGACAATAGCTAGACATATAGGCAAATAGACAGATAGAAATTGAATAAGAAATATAGATAGATAGAATGATATATAGATAGTTAGATAATAAATAGATAGACTAATATATTGATTGACATATAGATTGATAGATTGATAGATTGAATGATATAGATAGATAGATTGAATGATAAATAGATAGATAATCATATAGACACAAAAAATAGATAGACATATAGACAAATAGATAGACTAATAGAAACATAGACAAATAGACATATAAGAGATTGATAAATAGATAGATATTTATATAGATAGATAGAAAAATAGATAAGAAAAAAAATAGTTACATATATATATATATAAAGTCAAATATATAGATAAAAAAATACATTGATAGATAGATAGATCAAATAGAATGATAGATAGATTGACAAATAGACCAATAGATTGATCGATGATAAACAAATAGAAAGATAGGCAGATATACAGATATATAGATAGACATATAGATAGTTAGATTGATAAATAGATAGATAGATAAATAGAATGAAAGATAAATAAACCAAAAATAGATAGATAGATAGACAGATAGCTCTATATACAGATAGAGAGATAAGCAGATAGGTAGATAGATAAAAAATAAATAGACTAATAGTCATATATTCAAATAACTAGATATATAGATAAATAGATAAATAGATTTGTAGATAGAAAATAAATAGACACATAGATTGATAGATAATTAAACATATAGACAGCTAGACAAATATATCATATAGATATATAGATAAATAGATAGATAGATAGTTAGACAAATAGAGAGATATAAACATATATAGATAGATATAGAGATATATAGATAGACATTTAGATAGTTAGATAGAGAGAGAGATAGATATATAGGCAGTTATATAGTTAGATAATAGATAGTCAGATAGATAGTCAAATAAATAGATTGATAAATTGACAGATAGACAAATAGAGAAATAGACATATATATTGATACACATATAGATAGATAAACATATAGACATATAGATAGATAGACTCATAAAAAGATAGATAGATAGTTAGATAGAGAGATAGAGAGTTAGATTATTAGTCAGATATAGATATAGACAGATAGACAGATAGACACATAGATATATAGATAAAAAGATTTATAGATAAATAGATAGATAAATAGAAAAATAAAGTGATAGATATATAGATAGATTAATTGAATTATAAATATATAGATAGATATATAGACATATAGGCAAATAGATCGATAGATAGATAAATAGATAAACTAATGGGCAGATTGATAGATAGACAGATATATAAATAGAAAGATAGATACATACATATATATTTAGACAAATAGATAGCCAAATAAATATATCGATAGATAGAAAGATAGATAAAGAGAAAGAGATATATATATATATATAGATAGATAGACATAAAGACATAAAGACATATTGACATAGAGATAGATAGATAGTTGGGAGATAAATTAATAGATAGATAGTTGGGATATAATTAATAGATAGATTGGTATACAGATATATAGATAAATAGATAAATAGATTGACTATCATATTGATTGACATATAGATAGATAGATTGATTGATTGATAGATAAATAGATAGATACAAAGATAGATAAACATATAGATAAATAGATAGACAGATAGATAGATAGGCATATAGGTAGATAAGTAGATACATAGATAGATATACAAATAGACTGATATATAGATATCCATATAGAAAGATAGATATATAAATAGATTGGAAGAAAGACAAATACAAAGATAGATAGATAAATAAATAAATAAATATATATATATATATATATATAGATAGACAATTAAATAGAAAGATAGATTGACATATAGAAACACAGTTATATTGTTAGATTGATATATAGATTGATAGTTAGATAGTTAAATAGATAGACAAATAGATAAATAGATATATGGATATATAGATTTATAAAATTATAGATTGATAGATGCATAGAAATATAGATAGATAAAAAATTAGTCTAGTATATAGATAGAAAGATAGATAGATAGAAAAATAGTTTGATAGACATATAGAGAGATAGATAGATAGATAGACATATCAAAAAATAAATAGATAGATTTACAGATAGATAGATATATAGATAATTATATAGATAGATATATAGATAATTATATAGATAGATAGATAGATAAATATTTACATAAATAGATAGATAGATAGATATATGCATAAGTAGATAAATAGATTGGTAAATATATAGATAGAAATAATGAAAGATAAATAAATAAACATATAGATTGATTGATAAATAGATAGATAGATAGACATATAGATAGATTTATAGATTAATAGATATATACATAAAAAATAGATATATAAACAAATAGATAGATAGCCAGAAAGATAGATTGACATATAGACTTATATATAAATAGATAGATAGACATATAAAATGATGGACAAATTGATAGATATAGAGATATACAAATTAACAAATTGAAATATAGACAACTAGAAAAATAGATAGATTGACATATAGTAAGATAGATAAATATATAAATAGATAGAGACATAGAGAGATAGACAAAAAGATAGATAGAAAGATAAATCGACAAAAAGATAGATAGAAAGATAAATCGACAAAAAGATAGATGGATAAACAAATAGAAAGATATATAGATAGTCATTATATAGTTAGACATATGTATAGATAGATAGATAGACAAATGGACATATAGATAGATAGGTAGATAGTTAGATCCATTGATGGTCAGATAGATAGATAGTTTGATAGATGGAAAGTTTGAAAGATAGATAGAGAAATAGATAGATAACAAAATAGATTGATAGATGATATATATATAGTCTAATATGCATATAGATAGATAGATAGATAAAAAATAGATAAATAGATAGATAGATAGACTGATAGATAGATATAAACATAGATAGGGAGATAGATAGATACATAGATAGACGGATATATAGATACATAGATATATACATAGTTAGATAAACATAAACATAAATAGATAGATAAGAAGATATTTAGACAGATAAATATACATATAGATAAATAGATAGATAGATAGACAAATAGGTAGAAAGATTATTAGATAGACAGATAGGTAGGTAGATAGATAGTTAGATAGATAGAGATATATAGGCTTATAGACATATATATAGAAAAATAGATATACAGATTAGTAGAAAGATATATAGTTGATAGACAAATAGTCGGATAAGCAAATAACTAGATGGACTAATAGATAGATAAATATACATATAAATCGATAGATAGATAGATTGACACATTGATAGATACATATATAGATATAAAGATAGATAAATAAACAGATAAAACGATAGATAATACAGTTATAGATAGATATAAAGATAGACATATAAATTGATAAAGAGATATACAAAAAGAAAAATTTAAAGATTGAAAGATAAATCTATAGATAGATACACAGATATTTAGATAGAAAGATAGACAGATAGATTGTTATACTGATAGATTTATAGACGCATAGATAGATAGATAAACAGATAGACAGATATGTAAAAAGATAGATTGACAAATAGATAGATTGATAGATAGATAGAACTACAGATTGGCATATAGAAAAATACACAGACTAATTGACAGATAGATAAATAGATAGATAAATAAATAAATAGAAAAATAGATAGAAAGTCATATAGACAGATAGACACATAGACGCAGAAAAATACACTGATAGAGAGATAGTCAGAAAGATAGATAGAGAGGCACATATATAGAAAGAATTATAGATAGATTTATACAAAGGCAGATAGACAAATTGACTATTAGAATGATAAATAGATATGTAGATAGACAAATTGATTGATTGACAGACAGATAGAGAGATAAAGATATAGATAAAAAGATAGATAGACTGACTTATAGACTGAAACACTGTTAGATAGTTAGACAAATAGACAGATAGATAGATCACACATACAATATGTATACAATGATAAATTGATAGATACAAAAATAGATAGATAAACAGATATACCTATACAGAGATTGGCAGATAGACAAAAAGATAGATAAATTGATAGATAGATATACAAATAAACAAATAGACAGACAAGATAGATAGATAGATAGATAGTTGCACAAATAGACATATAAAATGATATATAGATATATAGATATATAGATATATAGATTCCCAGATAGATATATAAATATATATATAGAAAATTAGATAAAAGTAAAATTGATAGTTTGACAGATAGAAAGATAGGCATTTAAATATATAGACATATAGACAAATAGGTAGATAAATCAAAAGATAGATATATAGATAGATATAAAGACAAATAGATAAATAGACATATAGACAGATAGGCAAATAGACAGATAGATAGATAAACAAATAGATTGAAAGAGAGAGAGATAGATAGATATCCATATATATAGAAATGAAAATACAAATAGAATTATAAATTATAGATAGTTACACAAATAGAAAGGTAGACATTTAAAAAAAATAGAAAAATAGATAAATAGACATTTAGTCTAGACATATAGACATATAGAAAGATACATATAGAGATAAATAATCCGATGGATAAATAGGTAGATTGATAGATTGAAAAAAAGATAGATAGATAGACAGATACTCAAATAGAAAGATAGATAGGCAATTAAAAAGATAGATATATAGCCAAATAAACAAATTGATTGATAAATAGATAGATAGATTGATAGATAGAATATAGACAGATAGAGAGATATAGAAACATATAGATAAACAAATAGGTAGATAGACAGACATATAGATAAATAAACTAATAGACTAATAGACAGAAAGATAGTTAGTTAGTTAGACAAATAGACAAATAGACAGTTAGATAGTTAGATAGTGAGATAGATAGACAAATAGATAGATAGATAGACACATTGATAGATTGATAGTCAGATAGATAGATAGATAGATAGATAAAGTGAATGATTAGAAAGTTAGACAAATAGATAGTGTATATAGATAGTTTGACAAACATATAGAGAGATAGACTGAGACTCATAACAAATAGATAGATTGATTGATATATAAACACTTAGAATGATAGCCAGATAGATAGATAGATAGATAGGCAGATAGATAGATAAATAGATAGAGAGAAAGACATATAGATAGATAGATAAAAAGATAGATTGAAAAATAGATAGATAGACATATACATAGATAGAAAGAAAGATTTACTAATATACTTATATTTAGAAATATAGTTAGATAGTTAAAGAGATAGACAAATTGAAAATAGATATTTAGATAGTTTCATAGATAGATAAACATAGATATTTATACATAAAATAGATATAAATATAGATAAATAAACACATAGACAAATAGAGAGACAAACATATTAATAGATCAATAGATATATAGAAAGAAAGAAAGATAGATAGATAGATAAATTGATCAATAGATAAACTGATAGATTGGTTGACTAATAGTCTAATAGATAGATAGAAAGATATACAGATAGATAGTTAGTTAGAGAGATAGATAAAAAGAAAGATAGATATAAATATTGATAGATAGACATTTATAGATATAGATATATATTGAAAGAAAGATAGATAGATAAATAGATAGAAAAATAGATAGAAATAAAAATAGATTGATAGAGGGATATACACATATATATATAGATAGATAGATAGAAAGTTAGATAGATATATAGACATTTAGATAAATATATAGATAGCTAGAAAGATAAACGGATATATAGATATATAGACAGATAGATAGATATATAAAGAGACTATTAGACATATAGACAAATGATTTTATGATAATTAGATATATATAAAGAGAGAGAAAGAGAGACCGATAGATAGATAGACATATAGACTCTTAGACACATAGTTATATAAATAGATAAATAGATATTTATATTGGATTGTTAGACATTTAGAGATATAGATAGATATATAGTGAGAGAGATTGAACGATAGATAGACAAATAAATAAATAGACATATATTAAAATAGATTGATACAGAGATAGATAGATAGAAAGATCATATAGATAGATAGATATAATGAAAGATAGATATATTGACATTTAGATAAATAGACAGATTGGGATATAAGTAGATTGACATATAGTTAGATAGAGAGATTTAAAGATAGATTGATAGTTATATAGTCAGATAGATAGAAAGATAGACAAATAAATAAATGGATTAATAAATAGACAGATAGATTGATAAATAGATAAATAGATTGATTGATACATAAATAGATATAGACTAATATATCAATAGATAGAAAGATAGTTAGATAGTTAGACAGATATACAAATAGAAGATAAATAGTTAAATAGTTAGAGTTTGTTAGATAGTTAGATAGATTGATGGATAGATTGAATTACAAATAGATAAATAGACATATAGACAAATAGATAAATTAACACAATGATAGATAGATAAAAAATAGATAGATAAATAGATAGATAGATAGATAAATATATGGAAAGACAAGCAGATTAGAAAATATATTGATACATAGATAGATAGATAGACAAATAGACAAATAAACAAATTATTAGATAGATCAATAGACATATATAGATTAGATAGATAGATAGATAGATATATAGATAGTTAGACAAATAAAAATTCAGATAGACAAATTGCTTGATAGACACATAATCATAAAGATAGATAAATAGATAAACAGATAAATAGATAGATATACAAATAGATAGATATATTGATAGATTGATAGATAAAAAATAGACTAATAGACAAAGAGGCAGATAAATAAATATACAGATATATAGATACATAGATATATAGAAAGAAAGATAACATATAGAAAGATATAAAAATACACAAATATAGAGATAAACAGATAGACTAATACACAGAAAGAAAAATAGACAAATAATCAGATAGGCATATAAAGAAATAGACAGATAGATAGATAAAAAGATAGATTGAAAGAAAGATAAATAGATAGATAGCTAGATAGACACATATGTAGATATATAGACAAATAGACATATTTATAGATATATAAAAAATAGATAAACAAATAGATAAATGATAGATAAATAGATAGAAAGAAAGAAAGCAAGCAAGCAAGATAGATAGATAGATAAATATATAGATAGATAGATAGAATAATAGACTATTAGATAGCAAGACTATAGAAATATAATTAGATAGTTTGATAGATAGATAGATAATTACGAAGTTAGATAGATAGACAAATTGATAGATTGATAGAATGACAAATAGAAACATAGGCATTTAGACATGTAAACATAAAAATATATATACATATATACATATAGACATATAGATAGATAGACATATAGATAGATAGACATATAGATAGATAGAAATATTGATTGATATATAGATAGATAGATTGATTGATTGATATATAGATAGATTAATAGATAGATAAACATATAGAAAGAAAGATTGACAGATAAAATTAGAGGTGTCAACCATGCCGGGCCGACCCGACCCGGCACGAGCCACGGCACTGTTCAGCCGTGCCTAGGTTGACCCGACACGTTTTTAAACCGTGCCCGGGTTAGGCACGAGCCGTGCCATGCCGTGCCTGGCCCGGCACGCCGGCATGGGTTCTTCCCGTGCTAGTTTCACGCAGGCACGCGTGGGCGTGACCCGGCCCCTCCCGAAAAAAAGACAGCGGGTCGGGTTTGATTGGAACCGACCCGCGGTCCTGACTCCCGACCCAATCCCAACGGGAAAAAAAATTCAAATGTTATTAATTTTCAACCATTGGATTCGCCTCCAACGTCTAGGGGGCAGAATCCAACAGTCCTCATGATTCTGCCCCCTAAATATATATTAAAAATTCAATAAAATATAAAAAAATATCTTTTTTTATAAAAAATTAATATCTTTAATCTATAAATTCTACCCCCTCCCTATAACATTTATGTTTTTCAAAAACATATATCCTCTCAGAACTTTCTCTCTCTCACATAAACCGTGCACCTCTCTCTCGGGCCTCGGGATTTTGCGTTCAGCTTAAATTTTCGTGAAACTCGACTTATGTTTTGAACATCAGAGCTTGCTGCGGTGCACCTTGCACATGACTAACCTCATTGCTTTTACCGGGTAATTTATTTTACGTTTTTTTTTCACTTTCTCTCTCTTAAGTTTTTCTCTATAGAAAAAATTAGGAAAAAATAAAAAATATAAAAAATGAAAAATACACTTGACACATATTTAAATTTGGAAAATGAAAATGTTATGCAGAGGTCTGAGGCTGCTGAAACTTTGGTTTCTCCAGTCGTCTTAACCCAAAGTTCTAAAAAACAAAAAACTAGGAGGACTTCTGTAGTTTGGAATCATTTTAAAATCATAACACAAAAAATGTTAGGGGTGAGGAACAAGAAATGGCACAGTGCAAATATTGTATGGGACTATTAACATGCAAGAGTTCATTTGGGACTGGGCACCTTAAGAGTCATGTCGAATTATGCTCCAAAAAACATGGACCCTTAGATCCTAGGCAAACCCAACTTGGCACTTTATTTTTTGAGACTGGATCGAGTTCAGTCTCAAAGTTTACTCCCTTCATATACTCCAGCCAGTTGGGTAGGGACGGCATGGCCAGGCTCATCACATTGATGGGTCTTCCGATCAGATTTTCGGAAGATCCGAGGGTAGTGCGCATAATGTAGATTTATTTTCAGCCTTCCTATCGTAGGATTCTTACGTCCACATCTATGAATGACATACTAAAGATATATAAATTAGAAAAACAAAAAATTATTAAGGAATTTATGGCATATAGTGGAGTGGTGTCCGTGACGTCCGATATATGGACAAGTCACGATGATTCTTCTTATGCATGTCTCACGAGTCACTATGTAGATTCTAACTAGACAATCAATAAAAAAATTTTAGGATTCACTGAGATTTTTCATCCTCATGATGGCCCGGCCATTTTTGAGTGTATGATGAAAATCTTTAAGGAATATAAAATTCAAAATAAAATTTTTAGTGTCACATTCGATAACACTTCTAATAATAATAGAGTAGCGATCAATATGTTTGTTAGGAATATTAGAGACGCACCATTAGAAGAGATTTTTCATGTCAGATGGATGTGTCACGTGATTAACCTGATTGTTCAAGCGGGTATGAAGGTGTGTTCCCCCCGCATTGGATAATATATGCAATGCACTAAAGTATATTCGTACTCCTCGCAGACAATAAGAGTTTGGTACTCTCTGTTTGTCTGTAAATCTTAAGAAGAAGAAATTTCAATCGGATGTGAGACATCGTTGGAATTACACGTACCTGCTGTTGGAATCATGTGTTGGATACGAACACGTGATATCCGACTACGTCAATAGTAAGAGTGACGAACTTATTATTGACGATACTGACTGGGCTTCAGGAATTTCATTTATGAAATTCCTGAAGATATTTTATGACACGATGAACATGTATTCGTCGGTTTATACTCCCACCACTTGCATTGCACTCCGGTGCATATGCAACATTAGTAGCATGTTTAGGAAGTATCGAGCTGACCCGACGCTTAGTCATATGGTTGCAGAGATGGAGACCAAGTACTTGAAGTACTGGTCTACCATTCCATCTCTTTATTGCCTTACTACATGCATGGACCCTAGGGCTAAGGTGGAAGGAGTAGAAAACACCCTGACTTTCATTTCCTCGTGCATGAACCTGGAAGAGCCACCTGAAGGGTTCATTCACGAGAAGTTGACTGACATATTCACATACTAAGATACTAGGTATGGTGGTGGTGGTGGTGAGACTGTGATTACGGACATTGATACCTTGTTCGGAGATGACGATTATTCCATTCAGCTAGCGAGGGGGAAACGTAGGGGTGGACCATCACAAAGGAGCGAGCTGTCTCGGTACTTAGATATCGATTACTGCTCAATCCTATCACATTCTGATACTAAGAATCATGATTTATTATAATGGTGGAAATCATATGATCCACCTTTCCCGTGCTATCTATGATGGCACGGGATCTACTAACTTCTCCGGTGTCGAGCATAGCATCGGAGTCTGCGTTTTCTGTTGCAGTGAACGTGATTTCGGATAGGAAATTTAGATTACGTCAAGATCTAGTTGAGGCCTTGGCATGTTTGAAGAATTGGGAAGAATCGAGGTTTAGCATCCATGATCGTGCTAGAGCTGGGACTGGGACAGGCACTGCAGTCGCATCCACATCCACTACGATGGCGGAGGAGTTGATTGCCGATGATGATGATCCATATGATACTGATCTTGATGTTGCGGCTGATGATTCTCATGATATGCCAATTGACTATTGATGATGATGTGCTATTTTTTGTTTTCAATGTTTTTTTTATTGATTGTATTTGTACGCTTTGTTTGTACGTTGTGTTGAAACTTATACTTGTTTTGTTCGGACCATCGGTTTCAAATGGATGATTGGTAATTTTTCATTTGTGTTGTTTATTTTTTTTAAATTTTTATTTTTACTAACATAATGTATTGATTTATTTTTTTTATAATTTAAATTTTATTTTAAAAATTAATAACTTTAATATATAATTAATAAATATAATAAAAGTTAAACTAATTTGAATTTGAAAAAAAAATAAATTTCTAAACTTTGTTTTTTTATTTAATTTTTATTTTTAACATTTTTAAAAATATTTATATTTAATACTCTGCACTTAAGCATTACAATTTACAATATATAAAATTTTTTTTTTAAAAAAAAATATATTCTGCCTACCTCTCTCTCAGTCTCGGGCTCTGGTCTGCCTCTGCCCTGGCCTGTATGGCCGTGCCGGGCTCGGTTCATTTTAAACCGTGCCGGGCCGGGCCGTGCCGGGCCGGCCCGTTTGACACCTCTAGATAAAATAGATACATAGATAGACAAATAGAGAAATTTATAAATTGACATAAAGACTTATATAATGATAGAAATATACACTGATAGATTGATATCCAGAATGAAAGATAGACAGATAAATACGTAGAGAGATCGAATAATATATTGATTACTAGATAGATAGATATAAAGAAAGACATATAGATAGATAGCCAAATAGACATATAGATAAATAGACAAATAGACATACATATAAACAAATAGACATACATATAGATAGATTGATAGACAGATAGATATAAAGAAAGACATATAGATAGATAGCCAAATAGACATATAGATAAATAGACAAATAGACATACATATAAACAAATAGACATACATATAGATAGATTGATAGACAGATAGATATAACTATAGTGAGAAAGATATACTAATGGACAGAAACACAGAAAGATAATTAGATAGATAGATAGATAGATAGATATATATATATATATATATATATATACACACACACACAGATGCATAAATTTATTATTTAATAGATTGATAGTTACAAAGATAGATAGTTAAAAATATAGACACATAGGAATCTAAATAGAGATATAGATGGAAAGATAGAAAAAAAACAAATAATAGACAGATAACTACGTAGAGAGATCGAATAATATATTGATTACTAGATAGATAGATATAAAGAAAGACATATAGATAGATAGCCAAATAGACATATAGATAAATAGACAAATAGACATACATATAGACAAATAGACATACATATGGATAGATTGATAGACAGATAGATATAACTATAGTGAGAAAGATATACTAATGGACAGAAACACAGAAAGATAGTTAGTTAGATAGATAGATAGATAGATATATATATATATACACACACAGATGCATAAATTTATTATTTAATAGATTGATAGTTACAAAGATAGATAGATAGTTAAAAATATAGACACATAGGAATCTAAATAGAGAGATAGATGGAAAGATAGAAAAAAAAACAAATAATAGATAGATAAACATATAGTCAAATACACATATAGATGGATAAATAGATATGCATATAGATAGATAGAAATATAGTTAGTTAGATGGATAGACAGATAGACATATAAATAGATAAACAATTATACAAATAGATAGATAGATACTCAAATAATATAGAGATAGACAAATAGATTGATAGATACTAAAATAATATCGAGATAGATAGCCAGATAGACACATAGATAGATAGATAGATAAATATGTAAGTAGGTAGATCAACATATACACAAATAGATAGATTGATAAATAGATAGATAGTTAGACAAAAATATATAGATAAAAAGACTAATAGTCATATAGACATATTGATAGAGAGACATATAGACTCATATATAGAAAGACATATAGATAGATTAATAGATATACAGATAGACATTTAGATAGATAGAAAGATATAGAAATAGACATATAGACAAAAAGTTAGATAGATAGATAGAAAGATAGACAAATTGATAAATAGATTAATAGATAGATTGATAGATTGTCATATATATATAGTTCAACTAATAGACAGATAAATAGATATTTGATAGAAAAATAAATATATGGAAATTCGATAGACAGTCAGATGTATTTATTGATCGATAGACAAATAGATAGACAATTAGACAAATAAACAGAAAGCCATATAAACATATAAATAGATAGATAGATAGATAGACATATAACAGATAGATAGATAAACAAATAGATAGGTAGATAGATTGAAATATATATAGATATACAGATAGATAGACATATAGAAAAATAGACAGATATATAAAAGATAGATAGAGAGATAAATAAATATTTAGATATATAGATAGACAGACATATAGATAAATAAAAAGAAAGACATATAGATAGATATACAGATAGACAAATGGATAGATAGACAAACCAATAGATAGAAGATAGATAGACAAATAGATAGAAATATAGAAAGATAGATTCACAAATAAATAGATAGTCAGATAGTTAGATAGACAGATAGAGAGATAGAGAGAAAGAGAAAGATTGACAAAAATACTCACAAAGAGACAGAGAGACAGATAGAGAGGCACAAAGCAGGATAGAGAGACTAATAGATAGATTGAGAGATGCATAGATAGATAGTTAAACAAATATACAAGTACACAGATATATAGATTGACAGATAGATAAGTATGTAGGTAGCTCGGTATGTAGGTAAATAGTTAGAAAGATAGAGATATAGAAATATAGAGAGGTTGAGAGGTAGAGAGATAGTGAGAAGAAGAGATAGAGAAAGAAATAGAGAAATATAAAGATATATTGTTAGATAGATAAAGATATAAAGATATAAAGAGATAGAGATAAAGATAGATATACTAATAGATAGATAGACAGACAAATTAATAGATAAAAAGACAAATAGGTAGGAAGATAGACCAAAAGACTAATAAAATAACAGACCGACAGACTAATAGACTCAAAAACTGATTGACTGATAGATAGATAGATAGACAAACAAAAAGATAGATAAATAGATACACATATAGATATATTGTCAGATAGACAAATAGATCGATAGACAAATAGATAGATAGATAGAAAAATAGATAGAAAGAAAATTAGATAGATACATAGAGAGTCAGATAGATACATGATAGATAGTTAGATAGATAAGTAGATAAACATATATACAAAAAGATATATAGAGAAATAGAAAGAAAGATAAATAGATAGAAAGAAAATAATATACATCTAGTCAAATAGACTAATAGATAGATAGACATATAAATAGATATAAAGATAGAAAGATACTCATTTATATAGATAGATATATAGATGGATAGATAGATATATATATATATATATAGAAATATAGAAAGAGAGAGAAATACAAATAGACATATAGATAGTTAGACATGTAGATAGATATAAAAATTGACAAATAAATAAATATATAAATAGACAAATAGATAAATAGATAGAAAGGTAGGTAGACATATAGGCAGATAGATATATAGACAAATATAGAGTTAGACTAATATACAAATAGATAGTTTGATTGCTAGACACTTAGACATAGATAAATAGATAAAATATAGATTTATAGATAAATATAAAATTAGATAGATATACAGTTAGACAAGTAGATAAATAAATAGTTAAACAATTATACATATAGATAGTTAGACAGGTAGACATACATATAGATACAAAGATAGACAGCTGGATAGATAGATAGATAAATAGATAGAAAGATAGACAGACAGATAGATATACAGATAGACATACCAATAGATAGACATATAGACATTTAGACAAACAGATATATAGACAGATAGAGAGATTGATAGATAGATATATAGATAGATAGAAAAATAGAAAGAAAGATAGATAGATAGAAAGAGAGATAGATAAATAGATAGACAGATACAAATATAGATAGATAAATAGATAGATAGATAGATAGACAGACATATATTTGAAAGATACACAGATAGACATATAGATTGATCAATAGATAGTCAGATAGATATATAAAGAGATTTGGAGATGTAGAGATAAAGAGATAGACAAAAATACATATAAGAGATAAACAGATTGACAAAGAGAAAAAGAGACTAATAGACACATCGACAATTAGAGAGAGACAAATTCACAAATAGATAGGTTGAAAAATAAATACACAGATAGCTTGCTAGGTATGTATTTAGGTAGTTAGGTAAGCAAGTAGAGAGAAAAAGAGATAGAGCGGTAGATGGAAAGAGAAGTAGAAAAAGAGAGAGAAAGGGAGATAGAGATATAAAGAGATAGAGGAATAGAGACAAAGAGAGATTGAGAGAAAAAGGTGATCAATCTCAATATTTCTCCAACATAGAAAAGCATAGAATGACTAATGTATGAAACATGGAGCAATACTACACAAACTTATGTATGGGAGTAATACCCATTCCAAATTGAGTACAATGAAGAATAATAATCTTCTTACATCACTCAGAAAAAAACACAAAAAAAAGTCAATTTAGCAAAAGTAACCTTTAACTGTGCTATCGCCAGGGAAGATTCCCTTGCAATCCTAGCAAATAGATAGCTTAGCTAGATTGATGACCAAAAAACCTTTAATAGAAACTAGGAGCTCCCTAGCCATAACAAGAGATTCATTACCAACGTGATCACCAGAAACCAATGTATCAGATATCATAAAATCATAGTGCAAGGGAGGAATGACATTAGGCACCTCTAAAATGTTAGAAATTGCACATTCAGTAATGATCTATTATTCATTGCTTGATAGAGCTACCTTTAACTTGCATATCTAGAAACCAGTATCAAATGCGGCATCCTTTGAGGAATCCATTCAAAAATTGAAAAAGAAAAAAAGAAGACAATAAAATGAAGCAATCAAATAAGCATCCAAAGCTTAAGGAAAAGCACCATTCTTGCTGCACTAGGGAAAAAAACTTATTTTTGTTAATTTTTTGCAACAATATCAGTGGCACAATTGGTTTCTTTTCAAATATGAACCTTAAAAATTATACAAAAAATCAAAACATAATTGAATATTACAAGTCTAGAGCCTAGCATGCAATACCAGAATCTTATAAAAAATAGCTTGCATACAGCTTGCATCTTTTAAAAAATAAACAATCAGAACCTAGCATGCAAGACCAGAATCTTGATGGTGGCTAACTACATCACCAAAGCAATGCATGTGATCCATTGAACTTCTAGTGCTCTACACAAATTGCATTCTCTATTTATAAAAGAAGTTTATAATATTTCAATTCACAACATTATAGCAAGTTAAATTGAAATCAAATAGAATTAATAACATGATTAAGTTGATTTGTCATCCCTCTAAGGCAGATGATTGTTCCAATCTCCATGCTTCAAAAGGGAGTTGCAACAAAACAACAAAAAAAAAGCCAACAAGAAGTGGAAGACATGTTAAATGGAAAGGAAAAGGCATCACGAAGATGAAGACCAATGTGAGGTGGAAATCCTACGCAAATAAGCTTCTAGATCATGTTAGGTCATTAGGAGTAACCCTATATTTGAACCATGGCACCAATGACTAACCAAATAGCACTCCGATTTGCTTCTCTGAAATTGAAGACTAACAATGATATAAAGATAAAACACAGAATTCATGATAATTTTATGCAAAACTTTTTAAAATCAAAGTTTCATGCAATTTTAATCACACAAAATACTAATGTACCAAAGCAATACTAGCATCATACAAAAATACCAATACTATATTGTGCCAACTGATGTGGACACTACTGACATGGATCACTATTTGGTTCAATATTACAAGAATCACATCATCCCACATTGAATGGCCACACTATGGCCAAAATCATCATGAAACAGCAAAGCCATGTTATTTTCCACATCAAAATAAATTGGAATTATCTTTGTCACTACCAAATATTTATATATATTGTCTGTGGTCAACATCATCGGTTAAAGGTTCACAAAAATTCACATAGCTTAAACACCACTATTAACATTTATGCTGCATGAATCAGGTGGTTGTGTGATATGAGCTATGTGACAATGTGCACAGTGGATGCATGTGTAGAAAGGTAGTGGGAAATTATATGCATGTAGTGTGTCATGCTTTTTGAGGCAGTGTGGATAGTGAATGCATGTAGTTTGTTATGGTAGTCTACAAAATAAATATAGTGCTGAAAAATTAACAAATAATTAATAAAAAATGAGTTAGTGTGTTAGTTATATTTTGTCTGATAGTTATTTTGGCTGCACCAATTTGGGTGGAAAAGTCCCTAGCTAATGTTTAACAAGATATATACCATTTCTATTAACCTAACTTCAACACGCAGCAATATTTATCAATAGAATTTAATCTATTCAAAAATTTTGTTGTTAATCCATTGATAATTATTTGTTGGATATAGTGATAATCAAAATAGTTTAATCTTATCATTTAAAAAATATCATATGGTAACCCATCATTAAATCAGTTGGGAAAATCCAAATTGAAATTTTGATGGTATTATGTCTGTAGTTATTAATGGATTCAATATATTGATAAAATTTGATTGGTAAAATATTTTTTTGGCATTAATAATTAAACACATAGTTATATATAGTCATCATACACTGTTATACATATAGTTATAAATATAGTTACATATAATTATACATAGTAATATATAGTTATAAATATAGTTTTAAAAAGTTATATATAGTTATATGTTGTTATCCATTTATTTATAAAAATAGAATTAGTAAAACATATAGTTTTAAATATATTTATTATGCATTTAATTATATATAAAGTTTTTATAGTTGTACATATAATAAAATACAAATATATATAGTTATATGTTATTATACATATAGTATATAGTTATAAATAGTTATAAATAGTTAAACATATAGTTATATATAGATTTATTCATAAAAGTAGTTATAAGTAGGTATAAATAAATGTATACAAAGTTATAAACAAATATATAGACTAACATATATGTATACATAGTTACAAATATAGTTATATTTAATTATATAAAGTTTTATATAGTTATACAAATATTTATAAATAGTTATACACATATAATTAAACATAATGTTGTATGTTGTTATACATTTAATTATAAATATAGTTACATGTGGTTATACATATAGTTACACATATAGTTATACTTATATTTATACATGTAGGTATATATATTTTTTCATATAATTTTATATATTTATACATATAGTTATGTATAGGTATAGATATAGTTAAATTCATTTTTATATACTAATATATATAAATATATATTAAATATATGTTGTAAATTATATATTTAAATATAGTTATGTATAATATTTTTATAGTTATACATATAGTAAAAGATAATTATTTATAGTTATATGTTCTTATACCTCTAGTATATTTAGTTATAAATAGAGTTATATATAATTATATTTAATTATACATATAGTTATACATATGTATGTAGTTTAAGATGAGTTATATATAACATTTTTTAGTTATACATATCGTAAAATACAATTATATATAGTTATATATTATTATACATATAGTATATTTTGTTAGAAATATAGTTATATAGAATTATACTTATAGTTATAAATTATTATATAATTAAAAAATAGTTATATATTGTTATAATTATAATTATAAAAATAGTTTACATAGTTACAAATATAGTTACATATAGTAAACACAAGAATTTTAAAAAGGAAAGCCTATTTTTTTAAAAAATAATTTATTAATCCATAAAAAAAATCTACTTCTTATTTTCCTATTAATTGAAATAAGACCAATGATGTTTGAATAGATTTTTTTGTAGGATAGAAATTCAAAAAACACATTAAGTTTGATTTGTTTCTTAAAAACATTTTTTGAACTTATATAGGATTGTTTTTAGCTGATAAAGACTAATATTTTTTTGTGTTTCAATATATTTAATATAATCTGAAGTGATAGTGAAAATCTAATAAAAAATATTTTTTAGAAAATAGTTAATTTAGAGAGCACATATTAATGCTGAGGTCTTTTTCATATTTCAAGAAAAAAAAACATCAAGATATTCCACCTTATGCAATTGGGTTTAATTTCATTATCAAATATTGAATGTCAATGTCTATTGTAAATTATGTGAATTATGGTATATTATGTTTGTTTTCAAACCATTTTTTTTTCACAAATCGCATATAATTTGTGAACCATAAATGATATACCATTCTAAAGGTTCTAAAAAAATTGTTTGAACACATGTTCAAGAATATTGTGGGAGACTTGCAATTGTGTTTAATTTGTTCATAAATTATTGAATGTGATTGTATTCATTTTTATTATGTGGATATGGTAAATTAAGATATTTTTTATGCCACGACATTTCGACAATGCCCATATATTTTATGAATTGAATAGCATATTATTTATTCTGGTTATATACATGACATGTCAACATTTCAAGAATTTTTAAGGAGAAAAAAAGAACCTAAAAAATAAGAGGGACACTTTCTCTCTAAAAAAACATTATATTATTGATGATAGTGTAACTTCCATGCCAATTACCTATCAAACTGAACATTGAAATGTGATCTAACACTATAATCCAAATGAGAATCAAAAATAAATACCTACTAGAAAGAGTAATAATGTAGGAATAAGGTATTAAAAAAATATAGAATCAATATAAAATAAATAATCCCTAGATGACAGGTAGACAAGAGCCTACTGAGAAGCTTCCAAAGGACTCGTCTACGTCATCAATCGATAAGAAGCAGAAGCGTATGAAAAATATAAACCAACACAATTTATAGTTGGAAGATGAGAAATATAAGCCAGCCTCAAAGCTTATACTTCTTCACGATGATGGCGGATGAAGATGATGGACAAAACAGGTGGATGATGATGCAGGATGACAATGACTACCATGGTGATGGATGATGATGAATGGTGAATTTTTTCGACACCATTACTGCAATCGAATGGGTGCTCATGCTCTCGGCTGGGTAGTGCAAACATTGGGGTTTTTAATGTATTTCACCTATAATAGGATATGGGCTTGTGAAAGGTTTAAATATATACCATTATAAATTTTATATCAAATTTTTGATTATGTTTTATAATCTATTTCTAAATTTTATATCAAATTTTATATAGTTACCTATTTATGTATTTATGTATTGGTGTATTTATATATTTATGTATTTATATATTTTTGTATTTATATATTTATATATTTGTATATTTATACATTTAGATATGTATAAGTGTGTGTGTGTATATATATATATATATATATATTCACACACATACACCCACATATTCACATAATTACATATATTGACATATTTACATATATTCACATATTCACATATTTTAACATATTTACATATATTCACATTTTCACATATTCATATATTTACATATTTACATATTTACAATATTTACATATTTACATATTTACATATTTACATATTTACATATTTACATTTTTTGATATAATTTATAATTTATAAAATTCTAAAAATTATTTAAAGTGAGAAAATAATTAAAAAAAGTTATATTTATTATTTTAATAAAAATGGACTATTAAAAGCTAATACTAAAAATCGTAAACAATTATTTAATTCTTATAAATTTTAGTAGGGGCAAAAAATAAAATTTGATTCAAATTAACTTAGTGTCAATTTGGTAGTAATTTTCAAAAGTGTTTATAGGGCTAAAATAAATATAAATTTTTTATGAGCAAAAAATAACCTTAGTAATATTTAAATAACGTTGTTGAAACCCTAAAAAAACACTTGAAGCGTTCTTTTAATAATCACATTGAGATATTTATTTTTAAAATCATCAAATTTTTTTTGATGTAATTAAAACATTTATGTATTAATATTTAAATATCAATTTATTTTCTTTTAAATTTTATGATAATATTAAAATTTTATTTTATCATTCAAAATTTTCAAATTTTTTAGTAATTATTTTTTTAAAAGATTCCTATAAGCATAAATATATATATATTTTTACTTTAAATAATATAAATATTTACTTGTTTATTTGTTAATTTAGATATTTTTATAAATTTTTTTATTTAATCATACAAATATTTATTTTAGCTTTTATTAGTAGTAACTTTTATTTATGTTTATTTATTAAAAAAAATATCTTAAAAATTATTATAATTATATAATAAATTATTTAATGTTTTTAATACTAATATTAAAATAACATAATTAAATATTTTAGAAAAATATTTTGTATAATTTTTTAAATATTTTATAATCAAAAAAAAGTTATTTTAGTCTTTATTAATATACATTATTTTTATTATTTATAGATTTTTATAATTTATTTATTTATAATATCATATTTTTATAATTTATAAGAAGAATGTGTCTTTCAATGATCACTCACCAATAGACCATGACATACCTTTAATATACAAAATTATATAAAATAGTAAAACAAATAATATAATAAAAAAAATTAAATCATTAAAGATTAGTGACAAAAATTATCACCAGCACAAATAGCTAGGGAAAAATTTCAAGATAAATGCATATATTTTGAGAAAATAAACATTTAAGGAATAATTGCTTGCAATAATATATTAAATTTTTAAAAATCACATAATTATTAAGTAATGAATTTTGTCTCATTCTAATTAATTAGAGAAAATTCATTGCTAAATTCATATCTAAAATTCCTGCTTTTCTTTGCGTGAAAATATATGACAATATTAATAACAAAAAATGTTAATTCAATATAAAATTAAAAATATATTGCTATTTACTAGCTAATCCCTAGCTAATTCTAGCTAATTAGCTAGGAATGTTTCCCTAGCTAAATTTTTTTAGTTAAATAGACATTTTTTTATAGTGGATAAAGAGACAGACATGTAGGCAAGCTGTCAATCAGGGAAATAATCAAGCAGGTATGCAGACAGACATATAGAGAAACAAACAATTAGACTCATAGAATGACAGATACTCATACAAACTAACAAACAAACATACAAATAGATAGATAGAAAGATAGACAGACTAATTGATAGGCAGATAGACAAATAGATAGATAAATTGAAAGAAAAATAGATACATATATATAGATAGATAGATTGAGAAATAGATAAATAGAGAGACATATTGATAGGCAAAATGATCGATAGATTGATAGACATATTGACAAACAAATATATAAATTCGATTGATATATAGAATGATAGATATTTTGATATAAAAATAGATAGATAGATAAATAGACTAATAGATAGAACATTAGATATAAAAATAGATAGAGAAATGGATGGATAGATAGATAGACAGAAAGATATGTACTCAGAAAGATAGATATAGATATATAAATAGATAGATAGATAGACATGTAGATAAATAGATAGATAGAAAGATAAACATATATATATATATAA
>JAREIK010009892.1:0-23973 GCA_029783825.1 Sapria himalayana
GTAAATATATTTTAATTGATATCTATCTTATTAATAATAGATTATTAAGTTATTCTTTCATCATTATTAGAATATTTATCAAAAAAAATGTTTATATTGAATTTATATGATATATAAATATAATGATTATTATAACTAAAAATTGTATTTACTTTTGAAAAAAATTTTAAAATAATCACATTTTCAAAGGTTATAACCTTTGAAAATGTGAAAAAATAAAAAAAAATTTGTTCTTTGTTATTCTATTGTTTAAATAAAACTTATACACCACTAAATGCCTAAGCATTTAAATCACTAAACTACAAAATCTCTAAACCCCTATATAGATAATCCTTTAAATCGGTATACCCTAAATAATAATTAATAAATTTCATTTTTATTTGTTTTCATTATAATTTAAAAAATTCATTTTGATTGTTTAGTTTTTTATTTTTATATATGTATTAATTATAAAATAAATTAAGAGTTAAAAATATAATTTATAAACATTATTTTTCATCAAAAAATTGATAAGCTTATAAAAAGAATAAAAATTTAAAAACAAATAATTATTATTTAGTAATATATTTTGTTTTGATTTTGAATCATTTTATGTTTTGATATTATATTTTAATTAATATCAATCTTATTCATAATAGATTTTTAATTTATTTTTTGATAATTATTAGAATATCTATCAATAAAATTGTTTATATTGAATTTATATGATATATAATTATTATGATTATTATAAAACAATATTGTATTAACTTTTGAAAAAAATTTAAAAATTATTATATTTTGAAAAGGTTATAATCTTAAAAAATGAGAACAAATAATAATAATAAATTTTTAGTTAATATATTTTTTAAATAAAACCTATAGACCATTAAATGCTTACTTACTAAAATAGTAAGCTCATAAATCCCGAAACCCATAAATACATAAACATTTTAACATCTATATACTACTTAATAAATAAAAAATCTCATTTTTATATCTATTTATTATAATTTTAAATATTCATTTTAAATATTTATAGTTTAATTATTTAGAAAAATTAATTACATAATAAATTTCAAGTGAGACAAATATTATTTAAATAATTTATTTTTAATCAAAAAAAATATAAGCTTATAAAAAGAAAAATAAATTTAAAAATTAAATATTATTATTTAGTAATATAGTTTGATTTGATTTTGAATCAATTTGTGTTATGTAAATATATTTTAATTAATATTTATATTATTAATAATAGTTTATTAATTTAATTTTTGATCATTATTATAATATCGATCATTAAAATTGTTTAAATTGAATTTTTATGATATATAATTAGTAAGATTAATATAATTATACATAGTATTCACTTTTAAAAAAATTTTAAAAATTATTTTATTTTCAAAGGTTATCACCTTTTAAAATAAGAAAAAATCTAAAATTTTTTTTTTATTTTTATTATATAAATAAAACCTATAAACCACTAAATACCTAAAATCATAAATTTATAAACTCATAAACGACAAAACTCCAAAATAATCAAACTATTAAACTGGTATACCACATATAATAAATCATAAATTTCATTTTAATTTGTATTCATTATAAATTTAAATATTCATTTTAATTATTTATTAGTTTATTTTTTATAGAAATATTAATTTCAAAATAAATAATGAGCGAGACAACTATAATTTTAAAATTTTAATTTTAATCAAAAAAAATATAAGCTTATAAAAAGAAGTAAAAATTTAAAAACAAAAAATTATTATTTATTAATATATTTTAATTTGATTTTGAATCATTATATATAGATTTTGCAATTATATTTTAATTGCAATTAATCTTATTAAGAATAATTTATTAATTTATTATTTGATCAATTTTATAATATCTAACAATAAAATTACTTATATTGAATTTAAATGTCTTATAATTATTAAGATTATTATAACTAAATATTATATTTACATTTGAAAAAAATTGAAAAATTATTATATTTTCATAGGTTATAACCTTCAAAAATGATAAAAAATCACAAAAATAATTATTTTATTATTTTATTATTTAAATAAAACTTATAAACGACTAAATGCCTAAAAATTTAAATCTCTAGACTCCTAAACCCCAAACCCCCCAAATACTTAAACCATTAAACCTATATAACCTAAATAATAAATAATAAATCACATTTTTATTTGTATTGTTTATAATTTTAAATATTCATTTCAATTATTTTTTAGTTTTTTTATAGAAATATTAATTACAAAATAAATAATGAGTGAGACATATATAATTTAAATTAATTATTTTTCATGAAAAAAAATATAAGCTTATAAAAATAAACAAAATTTCAAAAATTTAAAATTTTATTTAGTAATATAATTTACTTTGATTTTGAATTATTTTGGGTTTTGCAAATATATTTTAATTAATATCTATCTTATTAATAATAGTTTATTAATTTATTTTTTGATCATCAAAATAATATATATTAATAAAATTTTTTATATTGAATTTACATCAAATATAATTATTAAGATTATTATAACTAAGAATTGTATTCATATTTTAGAACTATTAAAAAATTATTATATTTTCAAAGGTTATAACCTTTGAAAATCACGAAAATTCATAAAAATAATTTTTTTGTTATTTCATTGATAAAATAAAACCTATAAACACCTAAATGTGTAAACATATAAATCAATAAACTCATTAACCCCTAAACCACAATAAACTTAAACCATTAAATAGGTATACCCTAAATAATTAATCATAAATCTCATTTTTATTAGTATTCATTATAATTTTATATATACATTTTAATTATTTATTAGTTTATTTTTATAGAAATATAAATTAAAAAATAAATTAATAGTGAGACAAATATAATTTAAATAATTTATTTTTCATCAAAAAATATATAAGCTTATAAATGGATACAAAAATTTAAAAATTTTAAATTAATATTTAGTAAAATATTTCACTTTTATTTTGAATCATTTTAGGTTATGTAAATATATTTTAAACAATATTTATCTTATTAATAATTGTTTATTAATCTTTTGTATGATCATTATTATAATATATATCAATATTATTGATTATATTGAATTTATATGATATATAATTCTTATGATTATTATTACTTCATATTATATTCACTTTTCAAAAAAAAATTATAAATTATTATATTTTCAAAGGTTATAACATTCAAAAATGAGAAAAAATAATAAAAATAAATTTTTTGTTATTTTATTTTTTATATATAACCTATAAATCACTAAAGGACTAAATTCTAAAATGACTAAACTCTTAAACCCTGAAGCCCATAAATACTTAAAACATTAAATTAGTATAGTCCAAATAATAATCATAAATCTATTTTTTATTAGTATTCATTATAATTTTAAATATTCATTTTAATTATTTATCAGTTTATTTTTATAGAAATATTAATTAAAAAATAAATTATTAGTGCGACATATATAGTTTAAATAATTTATTTTTCATCAAAAAAATGCTAATAAAAAAGACAAATTTTTAAAATTAAATAATTATTATTTACTAATATATCTTAATTTGATTTTGAATCATTTTAGATTTTACAATTATATTTTAATTTATATCATTCTTATAAATACAAGTTTATTAATTTATTTATTGAACATTATTATAATATATATCAATAAAATTATTTATATTGAGTTTATATTATATATAATTATTAATATTATTATAACTAAATATTATATTCACATTTAAAAAAAATTAAAATTATTATATTTTCAAAGGTTACAACCTTCAAAAATTAAAAAAAAATCAAAAATTAAATTTTTTGTTTTTTCATTCTTTAAATAAAAACTATAAATCACTAAAGGTCTAAACAATTAAATCACTAAACTCCTAAACCACAAAATACCTAAATACTTAAACCTTTAAACCGGTATATCCTATATAATAAATAATAAATATCAATTTTATTTGTATTCATTATAATTTTAAATATTTATTTTAACTATTTAGTAGTTTATTATTATAGAATTATAAATTATAAAATAAATTATGAGTAAGACAAATATAATTTAAATAATTTATTTTTAATAACAAAAATATAAACTTATAAAAAAAGCCAAACATTAAAAAAAATTATTATTTAGTAATATATATTACTTTGATTTGAATAAATTTACATTTTGGAAATACTTTTTAAATAATAACTATTTTTTAATAATAGTTTATTAATTTATTTTTTGATCATTATTATAATATCTAGAAATGTAATTATTTATATTGAATTTAAATGACTTATATTTATGAAGATTATTATAGATAAATATTATATTTACATTTGAAAAAAATTGAAAATTATTATATTTTCAAAGGATATAATCTTCAAAAATTAGAAAAAATAAAAACAAAAAATTTTATGTTATATCATTATTTAAATAAAACTTATAAACCACTAAATCACTAAACACATAAATCTCTAAACTCCTTAACACAAAAGCCCCTAAATACTTAAAACATTAAACTTGTAAACCTTAATTATAATTTAATTAATTTATTAAAATATTAATTACAAAATAAATTATGAGTGAAACAAATTTAATTTAAATAATTTATTTTTCCTCAAAAAAAATATATAAGCTTATAAAAAGAAGCAAAAACTAAAAAACAAAAATTATTATTTAGTAATAAATTTTACTTGGATTTTGAATAATTTTAGATTTTGCAATTATATTTTAATTTATATCCATAATAATAAAAATAACATATTAATTTATTTTTTAATAATCGATATCATATCTATGAATAAAATTGGTTATATTTAGTTTATATTATATATAATTATAATGATTTTTATTACTAAATATTGTATTCACATTTTAAAAAATTTTAAAATTATTATATTGTCAAAGGTTATAACCTTTGAAAATATGAAAAAATATCAAAAATATTTTTTTGTTATTTTATTGTTTAAACAAAACCTATAAACCAATAAATGCCTAAAAATATAAATCACTAAAGTCATAAACGAAAAAACCTCTAAATACTTAAAATATTAAACTGGTATACATTAATAATAATTCATAAATCTCATTTTAATTTTTATTCAGTATAATTTTAAAATATTCATTTTAATTATTTATCAGTTTATTTTTATAGAAATATTAATTACAAAATAAATTATTAGTGAGACAGATATAATTTAAATTAAATTTGTATACCCTAAATAATAAAGAATAAATCTCATTTTTTTTCATTATAATTTTAAATATTCATTTTAATTATTTATTTGTTTATTTTTATATAAATATTAATTAAAAAATAAATTATGTGTTAGACAAATATAATTTATGTAAATTATTTTTCATCAAAAAAATATAGATAAACTTATTAAAAGAAAAAGAAATTAAAAACAAAAAATTATTATATAGTAATATAATTTGCTTTGCTTCTGAATCATTATAGGTTTTGTAATTATATTTTAATTGATATCTATCTTATTAATAATAGGTTATTAATTTATTTTTTGATCATTATTATAATATTTATCAATAATATTGTTTATATTGAATTTATTTCATATATAAATATAATGATTATTATAACTAAATATTGAAGTCACTTTTGAAAAAAATTTAAAAATTATAATATTTCAAAAGGTTATAACCTTTGGAAACATGAAAAAATAATAAAAATAAATTTTATGTTATTTTATTTTTTAAATAAAACCTATAAATCACTAAATGCATAGACAGTTATATCAGTAAACTCCAAAGCCGCGTAATGCCTAAATACATAAACAATTAAACCGCTATATACTACTTAATAATTAATAAATTGAATTTTTATTTCAATTTATTATTATTTTAAATATTCATTTTAATTATTTATTAGTTTATTTTTATAAAAATTTTTATTACAAAATAAATTATGAGTGCGACACATATAATTTAAATAATTTATTTTTAATCAAAAAAAATATATACGCTTTTAAAAGAAGTATAAAAGAAGTACTATTAAAAATTAAAAATTAAAAATTAAAAATTAAAAATTATTATCAACTAATATATTTTACTTTAATTTTGAATCAATTTGGGTTTTGTAAATATCTTTTAATTAATATCTATCTTATTATAAATGGTTTATTAATTTAATTTTTGATCATTCTTATAATTTCTATCAATAAAATTGTTTATATTTATTTTATATGATATAGAATTATTAAAATTATTGTATTCAAATTTCAAAAAAATTTATATATTATTAAATTTTCAAAGGTTATAACATTTGAAAATGACAAAAAATTCAAAATTTTTTTGTTATTTTATTGTTTAAATAAAACCTATAAATCACTAAATGCCTAAAAACATAAATCTCTAAACTCCTAAATGACAAAACCTCAAAATACTTAACCCATTAAACTGGTATACGTTAATAATAAATCATAAATCTCATTTTAATTTTTATTCAGTATAATTTTAAATTTTTATTTTAATTATTTATCAGTTTATTTTTATAAAAAAATTAATCACAAAATAAATTATTAGTGAGACATATCTAATTTATATAATTTATTTTTCATCAAAAAAAATATATATCCTTATAAAAAGAGGCAAAATTTAAAAAAAAATTATTATTTAGTAATATATTTTATTTTTATAGAATTATAAATTAAAAATAAATTATGAGGAAGACAAATATAATTAATATAATTTACTTTTAATAAAAAAAATATAAACTTATAAAAAGAAGCAAAACATCACAAAAATTATTATTTAGTAATATATTTTATTTTGATTTTGAATAAATTTACGTTTTGCAAATATATTTTAAATAATATCTTTCTTTTTTATAAGAGTTTATTAATTTATTTCTTGATCATTAATATAATATCTATCAATATAATTGTTTATATTAAATTTTCATGATATATAATTATTAAGATTATCATAACTAAATATAGTATTCACATATAAAAAAAATTAAAAATTGTTATATTTTCAAAGGATATAAACTTCAAAAATGATAAAAAATAACAAAAATAAATTTTTTATTATATAATTATTTAAATACAACTTATAAACCATTAAATGCCTAAATACATAAATCTCTAAACTCTTAAATCCCGAAGACCCTAAATACTTAAAACTTTAAACTCGTAAACATTAAATATAATTTAAATAATATATTGAAATATTAATTACAAAATAAATTATGAGTGATACAAATATAATTTAAATAATTTATTTTTCATCAAAAAAATATATAAGCTTATAAAAAGAAGCAAAAACTAAAAAACAAAAATTATTATTTAGTAATAAATTTTACATTATTTTTGAATCATTTTAAGTTGTTTACTTATATTTTAATTTATATGTATCATATTAATAATAGCATATTAATTTATTTTTTAATAATTTATATCATATCTATCAATAAAATTTTTTATATTTAATTTATATTATATATAATTATAATGATTATTATTACTAAATATTATATGCACATTTTTAAAAAAATTTAAAATTTTAACATTTTCAAAGGTTATAACCTTTGAAAATGTGAAAAATATCAAAAATATTTTTTCTGTTTATTCATTGTTTATATAAAACCTATAAACCACTAAATGCCACAAAACATAAATCACTAAACTCCTAAATGACAAAACCTCTAAATACTTAAATCATTATACTGGTAAATATTAATAATAAATCATAAATCTCATTTTAATTTTATTCAATATAATTTTAAATTTTTATTTTAATTATTTATCAGTTTATTTTTATAGAAATATTAATTACAAAATAAATTATTAGTGAGACCGATATAACTTAAATTTAACCGGTATACCCTAAATAATAAATAATAAATCTCATTTTTTTTCATTATAATTTTAAAAATTCATTTTAATTATTAATTTTTTATTTATAAATAAATAATAATTAAAAAATAAATTATGAGTTAGACAAATATAATTTATGTAAATTATTTTTAATCGAAAAAATATAGATAAACTTTTTAAAATAAAAAAAATTTCAAAATAAAAAATTATTATATAGTAATATATTTTGCTTTATTTATGAATCATTTTATATTTTGTAATTATATTTTAATTGATATCTATCTTATTAATAAGAGATTATTAATTTATTATTTCATCATCATTAGAATATTTATCACTAAAATTTTTTATGTTGAATTTATATGATATATAAATATAATGATTATTATAACTAAATATTGAATTCACTTTTAAAAAAAATTTAAAAATTATTATATTTTCAAAGGTTAAAACCTTTGAAAATATCAAAAAATAAAATAAAAATAAATGTTTTGTTATTTTATTTTTTAAATATAACCTATAAACCACTAAATGCATACACAATTAAATTAGTAAACACCTAAAACCCGTAATAAGTAAATACATAAACCATTAAACTGCTATATAATATATAATAATTAATAAATCTAATTATAATTTCTATTTATTATAGTTTTAAATATTCATTTTAATTATTTATTAGTTTATTTTTATAGAAATATTTTTTATAAAATATATTATGAGTGCGACAAATATAATTTAAATAATTTATTTTTAATCAAAAGAAATATATATGGATATAAAAGAAGTAAAAATTTAAAAATTAAAAATTATAATAATTTAAATATCCATTCTGTCATGTATTTTTTCTTTTGGGACGGTTCCAGACTTAAGCAATATCCATCCCTAGAACCGTCCCGTCCTAAAAAACCTATACTAGAACTAGGAATATATATATATATATATAACATGAAGATGCCACCAATTCCGCTACTGTCCATCCAATTCCGATGCACCTATTGCTGTTCCGAAGAGTTCCAGGCCACCTCATGTTGTTCCAGCCATGTTCAGTTAGGTCCAGCCCTTGTCCGTCGCACTTCTGATTGCCTCCACTGTGTCTCAGATGCCACCAACCTTTTAGTTTGTTTTTTTGACGAGAATTGAGGGATTAATTATTATTATTTTGTGTCTCAGTTGGTTTTGTTGAGTATTGGTAGTGGTGTTGTGGTTGGGAACAATGAGTGGGCCGAATGTGTTACAGTTAGTTTTGTAGAGCTTGCTTGTTTGAAATATTTATATGTATTTATGCTTGACATATCATATTAATTAATGGCAATGCAGATGGCACAATCTAGTGGTAAACGAAAAATACAATAAATTGAAGATGATCACATCTCAAATGATCAAAGTACTGGTAAATCCAATCATCATCCTTTCACAAACCCTCCTATTGTTACGGTAGGTTCTTCAATTGCAATTGTAAAAAGAAAGTCAAGGTACATCTGAACATCAAGCTCATAAAAAGTTTAAGTCTGCTGTTTGGGAAACTTATGAGATATTAGTTGATTCATAGGGAAATGAAACTAGTAGGGCAGCTTGTATATGGTGTAGGAAAGAAAATTTGGCAAAAAGTGATCAAGGTACTTCGGGTTTATGGAAATACTTGAGAGAGACTTGTAGGAAATTTCCACAAAAAAAATTAATTGAAGCTCACAAAGGTAAAGACAAGTCAGAATCTTTGTTCAATTTCACTAAAGGTAAAAGTTCAGAGGATAACAAATTAACTTGTTGGCAATTTGATCAAAAACTAGTTAGTGAGGCTTTGGTGAAAATGATCATAAAAGATGAATTTCCTTTTTGTTTTGTTGAGAGGGTTGAGTTTAAAAAGCTTTGTAAAGTTAGTGTGCCTCAATTTAAAATTCCGTCTAGGCCCTCTATGTTGAGAGATTATTTTTCTTTGTTTGTGATGGAAAAGAAAAAATTATTTGATAGCATATCATCTCATTGTTGTAGAGTTTCATTGACTACCAACACTTGGACTAACATTCAAAATTTGTCTTATATATGTTTGACTGTTCATTCTATTGATTCAAAATGGAATATGCATAAAAGGCTTTTGAACTTTTGTGTAATTAAAATTCATTTGGGAGTTAATATTAGAAATTCTATTGAATTTTGCATGAATGAATGGGGTTTGAGAAAGTTGATGTGCATTACTGTTGATAATGCATCAAATAATAATGTTGCAGTTGAACAATTGAAAAAAAGGCTTGTGAAGAAAAGTGTTGTACCTTTGAGAGGCGAGCATTTTCATATGAGATGTTGTGCTCATATCCTAAACTTAATTGTCAGAGATGGCATTGCAGTTGTTGAGGGTGCTATTCAAAAAATTAGAGGTGTGTTGAAATATGTGAGGATTAGTCCTAGAAGATTAGATATGTTTAAGTTATGTGTTGAAGAAGAAAACATGACATATGGATCTTCATTGCAATTAGATTGTCCTACAAGATGGAATTCAACTTATTTGATGCTACAAACTGATATAAAATATCAAAAAGAATTTGATAAGTTGGTGGACAAAGACAAAAGGTTTTTGAAGTAGTTTGGTTCGAACGTTCCAACTGAGAGAGACTGAACAAACTCCAAAATTTTGGCTCGTTTCTTGAAAACTTTTTATGAGGTAACTTGTAAATTTTTTGGCTCATAATATTCTACCTCTGGTGTTTATTTTCCTGAGATTATTCGAATTTTGAAAAAAAAATTGAGCATTGTGAAAATAGTAGAGATACAATGGTGTCTTAAATGGGTATGAAAATGAGGCATAAATTCAACAAATATTGGGGTTCTCTTCAGTCAACAAATATTATGCTTTTTGTAGCTGTAGTGTTTGTTCCTAGAAATAAGCTCAAATATCTCAAGGTTAAGTACACTTAGCATTATGGAGAGGAATTGGATAAAAATTTGGTGAAAAAGGTTATAAATGCTTTAAATGAGATGATGTATGATTATAAAGATTTAAATGAAGACGAATCAAAAGGAGATGATTTCTCTTCTACTGTGTTGAAGAAAAATGATGATTTCTTTGTTGGTAGTGATTCTTATGTTGATGATTTTTTTGTTGAATCAGAGAAAGATCAAGAAGTTGCAGCTTTGGAATAGTTGGATAGGTACTAGGAGGACAAACTTAAAAAAAATAGAATTGATTTTGATCTTCTAAACTTGTGGAAGGTAAATGATGTTAGATATCCTTCTTTGGCAAATATAGCAATGGATGTATTAGCTATCCAAGCATCTACTTCGGCCTACGAATCTACATTTAGCACTAGGGGGAGAACTATAGATAAATTTACAAGTTCTTTAACACCTATTACAGCTGAAGTCTCATATGTCTACAAGATTGGTAGAGAAGCTCAAACAAACCTATTGAAATTGAAGAATTAGTTCAAGACCTTGATGATAATGAATTTGGTTAGTATACAAATCTTGTAAATTTTAATTTCACTTTTACTTATTTTATTCATTCAATTTAATAAAAATATGGTTCAATTACAATTTTCAGAGGAATCACAAGATCCAAATATTCTTCCAACTATAGTTCACCAACTAAATTTGGAATGGGTGTATTATATTTTATAAGGTAATATTTTGTTTTTTTATTAATCTTTCATCTTAGTAATTTATTTCTACATGAATAACATGTTTTCATCTTTGGTTGTCCTTCTACAGTGGAGGAAGAAAAGGGAGGAGTTGTAGAAGAGATAATTAATTGGGTTTGGATTTTCGTTGCTGTTACGGGACGAACCTTTGAAATGATTATTATCATGGTTGTTATTAGTTGTATTTTTTTTGTTATATTAAGTAGCCTAATTTTAGCAAATACTTAAGTAGTAATTGCTACTACCAATTTTTGTGTAAATCTTTAGCTATTCCTTAATATTTTAAGTAATTGTTTAAAAAATGTAGTATTGCTATTATGGTTAGCTTTCACTCGGCTGAACAAAGAAAACTTGTGAAAAAACAAATAACCAAATTAAGCACAATACTCAGTCCAGTTCTATTTAACATTTCTATCCTTTTCTGCACATCAAAGCTTTTGACAAGGTATGGAACTCGTTTGCGGTATTCAGCCTATTTGACAAAAAAAAATTGGCTCAATTTGAGTTTGAAAGATACATAACTAAGGAATGATAAATGGTACAATGAAAAGTTTCGACATGAACTAACTTGGCCGGTTTGAAGAAAATAAATTGAATAAAATGTCCGAACTCCGTTCCGTCCATGAACCATTTTATCCTAGCCAAAATCCCCGATCTCCGTTCCATCCCATCATGATATTTTCAACCTATGGGAAGGGTGTGGATCTTCAAAAAAAAATCTCCGAACTGTTGGAAGGGACTGGGAATTTTTAATCCCCATCCCGTCCCATCCCATTAGCACCCCTAGCATTGTGTGGTTTATAGGTTTTATTTAAAAAATAAAATAACAAAAAATTTATTTTTATTATTTTTTGATATTTTCAAAGGTTATAACCTTTGAAAATATAATAATTTTTAAATTTTTTTCAAATGTTAATACAATATTTAGTTATACTAATCATTATATTTATATATTATATAAATTCAAAATAAACAATTTTATTGATAAATATTCTAATAATAATCAAAAATAAATTAATAATCCATTAATAATAAGAAAAATATTAATTAAAATATAATTACAAAACTTAAAATGATTCATAAGCAAAGAAAAATATATTACTATATAATAATTTTTTGTTTTTGAATTTTTTCTTCTTTTAATAAGTTTATCTATATTTTTTTAATGAAAAATAATTTATATAAATTATATTTGTCTAACTCATAATTTATTTTATAATTAATATTTATATATAAATAAACAAATAAATAATTAAAATGAATTTTTAAAATTATAATGAAAAAAAATGAGATTTATTCTTTATTATTTAGGGTGTACCAGTTTAATTTAAAATATATCTGATCTCACTAATAATTTATTTTGTAATTAATATTTCAATAAAAATAAACTAATAAATAATTAAAATAAAAATTTAAAATATACTGAATAAAAAATAAAATGAGATTTATGAATTATTATTAATGTATACCAGTTTAATAGTTTAAGTATTTAGATGTTTTGTCGTTAGGAGTTTAGTGATTTATGTTTTTATGCTTTTAGTGGTTATAGGTTTTATATAAAAAAATAAAATAACAAAAAAATTTTCTATAATTTGTTATCATTTTAATAGGTTATAACCTTTGAAAATATAATAATATTTATAATTTTTTGAAATATGAATACAATATTTAGTTATAATAATATTAATAATTATATATCATATAAATTCAATATAAACAATTTTATTGATAGATAATATAATAATGATCAAAAATTAAATTAATAAACTATTAATAAAAAGATAGATATTAATTAAAAAATATTTACAAAACCTAAATTGATTCAGAATTAAAGTAAAATATATTACTGGAGAATAATTTTAAATTTTTAAATTTCTACTTCTTTTATAAGCGTATATTTTTTTTTAATTAAAAATAAATTAATTAAATTATATTTGTCGTAGTCATACATTATTTTGTAATAAATATTTCTATAAAAATAACAAATAAATAATTAAAATGAATATTTAAAATAATAATAAATAGAAAAAAAATTATATTTATTAATTATTAAGTAGTATATAGCAGTTTAATGGTTTATGTATTTAGGCATTACGGGGTTTAGGAGTTTACTGATTTAATTGTGTATGCATTTAGTGGTTTATAGGTTTTATTTAAAAAAAATAAAAAAAAATTATTTTTATTATTTTTTGATATTTTCAAAGGATATAACCTTTGATAATATTATAATTTTTAAATTTTTTTAAAAAGTTAATAAATATTTATTTATAATAATCATAATAATTATATATCATATAAATTAAATATTAACAATTTTTTTGATAGATATTATAATAATTATCAAAAAATAAATTAAAAATCTATTATAAATAAGATTAATATTACTTAAAATATAATATCAAAACCTAAAATGATTCAAAAGAAAAGCAAAATATATTACTTAATAATAATTATTTGTTTTTAAATTTTTATTCTTTTTATAAGCTTATCTATTTTTTGATGAAAAATAATTTTTATAAATTATATTTTTAACTCATAATTTATTTTATAATTATTATATATATATAAATAAAAAAATAAACAACCAAAATGAAATTTTTAAATTATAATGAAAACAAATAAAAAAGAGATTTATTAATTATTATTTAGGGTATACCCGTTTAAACTGATTATCTATATAGGGGTATCGGAATTTTGTAGTTTAGTGATTTAAGTGTTTAGGCATTTAGTGATTTATAGGTTTTATTAAAACAATGAAAAAATAATAAAATATATTTTTTTTCTATGTTCAATGGTTATAATCTTTGAAAATATAATAATTTTAAAATTTTTTTCAAAAGTGAATACAATATTTAGTTATAATAATTATTAAATTTATATATCATATAAATTAAATATAAATATTTTTATCGATAAATATTATAATAATGATCAAAAAATAAATAAATAATTTATTATTAATAAGTTAGATATCAATTAAAATATAATTACAAAACCTAAAATGATTCAGAAACAAAGTAAAATATATTACTATATAATAATTTTTTGTTTTTAATTTTTTTCTTCTTTTAATAACTTTATCTATATTTTTTTGTTGAAAAATAATTTATATAAGTTATATTTGTCTATCTTATAATTTATTTTGTAATTAATATTTATATAAAAATAAATAAATAAATAATTAAAATGAATATTTAAAATTATAATGAAAAAATAAAAATGAGATTTATTATTATTTTTAGGATATACCTGTTTAAAAAATTTATCTATATAGGGTTTTAAAGATTTAAAAGTTATTGATTTAAGTATTTAAGCATTTAATGGTTTATAGCTTTTATTTAAACAATGAAATAACAAAAATTTTTTTTGATATATTTTCAAATTTTCAAATGTCATAACATTTGAAAATATAATAATTTTAACATTTTTTAAAAATGTGAATACAATATTTCGTAATAATAATTATTATAACTATAAATAATATAAGCTAAATATAAACAATTTTATTGATAATATTATATCAATTATCAAAAAATAAATTAATAAACTATTATTAATATGATAGATATAAATTAAAATATAATTAAAAAACCTAAAATGATTAAAAATCAAAGTAAAATTTATTACTAAATATTAATTTTTTTAAGTTTTTGCATCATTTTATAAGCTTATATATTTTTTTTGTTGAAAAATATATTATTTAAATTATATTTTTCACTCATAATTTATTTTGTAATTAATATTTCTATAAATTATTTAAATTATATTTAAGGTTTACGAGTTTAAAGGTTTAAGTATTTAGGGGCTTCAGAGTTTAGCAGTTTAGAGATTTATGTGTTTAGGTATTTACTAGTTTATTAGTTTTATTTAAACAATAATATAACAAAAAAATTATTTTTTATTATTTTATCTAATTTTTGAAGGTTATAACCTTTGAAAATATAACAACTTTTAAATTTTTTTAAATGTGAATACTATATTTAGTTATGATGATAATAATAATTATATATCATATAAATTCAATATAAATAATTATATTGATAGATATTATATTAATGATTAAAAAATAAATTATTAAACTTTTATAAATAAGATAGATATTATTTAAAATATATTTGAAAAACCTAAATTTATTCAAAATCAAAGTAAAATAAATTACTAAATAATAATGTTTTTGATGTTTTGATTCTTTTTAT
Source organism: Sapria himalayana (assembly GCA_029783825.1). Lineage (NCBI taxonomy): Eukaryota > Viridiplantae > Streptophyta > Magnoliopsida > Malpighiales > Rafflesiaceae > Sapria > Sapria himalayana. Next base: position 15,666 of record JAREIK010009892.1, read on the forward strand.
AAGTTTATATTTTTCGTTTTTAAAAGTATATTATTTAAATTATATTTGTCTTCCTCATAATAAATTTTGTAATTTATAATTTTATAAAATAAACTAAAAAATAATTAAAATGAATATTTAAAATTATAATGAATACAAATAAAAGTGAGATTTATTATTTATTATTCAGGATATACAGTTTTAATGGTTAGGTATTTATGTGTTCTGGGGTTTAGTGATTTAAGTCTTTAAGCCTTTAGTGATTCATAGTTTTTATTTAAAGAATTAAAAAACAAAAAATTTAATTTTTTGTTTTATTTTTAATTTTTAAAGGTTATAACCTTCGAAAATATAATAATATTTAATTTTTTTTAAAGTGAATATAATATTTAGTTATAATAATCTTAATAATTATATATAATGTAAACTCAATAAAAATTATTTTATTAATAGATATTATAATAATGATCAATAAATAATTAATAAACTATTATAAAAAAGAATGATATATATTAAAATATAATTGCAAAATCTAAAATGATACAAAATCAAAATAAAATATTTTACTAAATAATAAATTTATGTTTTTAAAATTGTGCCTATTTTTATAAGCTTGTTATTTTTTTGATTAAATATAAATTATTTAAATTATTTCAGTTTCACTACGAATTTATTTTGTAATTAATATTTCTTTAAAAATAAACTGATAAATAATTAAAATAAAAATTTAAAATTATACTGAATAAAAATTAAAATGAGATTTATGATTTATTATTAATGTATACCAGTTTAATATTTTTAGTATTTAAAGGTTTTTTCGTTTATGACTTTAGCGATTTATGTTTTTAGGTATTTAGTGGTTTATATGTTTTATTTAAACAATGAAATAATAAAAAAATTATTTTTGATATTTTTTAACATTTTCTATAGTAAACCTTTCAAAATATAATAATTTTAAAATTTTTTAAAAATGTGAATACAATATTTAGTAATAAGAATCATTATAATTATATATAAAATAAACTAAATATAAACAATTTTATAGATAGATATGATATCAATTATCAAAAAATAAATTAATATGCTATTATTAATATGATAGATATAAATTAAAATATAATTGCAAAACCTAAAATTATTCAAAATCCAAGTAAAATTTATTACTAAATAATAATTTTTTTTAGTTTTTACTTCTTTTTATAAGCTTATATTTTTTTTTGATGAAAAATAAATTATTAAAATTATATTTGTATCACTCATAATTTATTTTGTAATTAATATTTTAATAAATTATTTAAATTATATTTAAGGTTTACGAGTTTAAAGATTTAAGTATTTAGGGGCTTTTGTGGTTAGGAGTTTAGAGGTTTAAGTTTTTTGTCATTTAGTGGTCTATAAGTTTTATTTAAACAATGATATAACCAAAAATTTATTTTTATTATTTTTTTAATTTTTGAAGTTTTTAACCTTTGAAAATATAATAATTTTTTAAATTTTTTTCAAATGTAAATATAATTTTTAGTTATAATAATCTTAATAATTATAAGTCATTTAAATTCAATATAAATAATTACATATCTAGATATTATAATAATGATCAAAAAAAATTTAATAAATTATTATTAATAAGATAGATATTATTTAAAATATATTTGCAAAGTCTAAATTTATTCAAAATCAAATGTAAAATATATTATATAATAATAATTTTTTTAATGTTTTGCTTTTTTTATAATTCTATAATAATAAACTAATAAATAAATAAAATAATTATTTAAAATTATAATGAATACAAATAAAATTGAGATTTATATATATTATTCAGGATATACTGGTTTAATGGTTTAAGTATTTAGGTGTTTTTGGGTTTAGGAGTTTAGTGATTTAAGTGTTTAGACCTTTAGTGATTTATAGTTATTATCTAAAGAATTAAAAAACAAAAAATATGATTTTTGAATTTTTTTTAATTTTTGAAGGTTGTAACCTTTGAAAATATAATAATTTTAAATTTTTTTAAATGTGAATATAATATTTAGTTATAATAATCTTAATAATTATATATAATATAAACTAAATATAAATAATTTTATTAATAGATATATAATAATGATCAATAAATAAATTAATAAACTAGTATTAATAAGAATGATATAAATTAAAATATAATTGTAGAATCTAAAATGATTTAAAATCAAAATAAGATATATTACTAAATAATAATTTTTTTTTTAAAAAATTTTGCCTCATTTTATAAGCATATATATTTTTTTGATGAAAAATAAATTATTTAAATTATAACTGTCTCACTAATAATATATTTTGTAATTAATATTTCTAAAAAAATAAATTGATAAATAATTAAAATGAATATTTAAAATTATAATGAATACTAATAAAAAGAGATTTATGAACTATTATTTAGGGTATACCTATTTAATGGTTTAAGTTTTTTGTGGTTTTGGGGTTAAGGAGTTTATTGCTTTATATGTTTGCACATTTAGGTGTTTATAGGTTTTATTTAATCAATGAAATAACAAAAGAATTATTTTTATGAATTTTCATGATTTTCAAAGGTTATTACCTTTGAAAATATAATAATTTTTTAATCTTTCTAAAATATGAATGCTATACTTAGTTATAATAATCTTAATAATTATATTTGATGTAAATTTAATATAAAAAAATTTATTAAATATATATTATTATAATGATCGAAAAATAAATTAATAAATTATTATTAATAAGATAGATATTAATTAAAATATATTTGCAGAACCCAAAATAATTCAAAATCAAAGTAAATTATATTATTAAATAAAATATTAAATTTTTAAATTTTGTTTATTTTTATAATAATATTTTTTTTTCATAAAAAATAATATATTTAAATTATATGTCTCACTCATTATTTATTTTGTAATTAATATTTCTATAAAAATAAACTAAAAAATAATTAAAATGAATATTTAAAATTATAATGAATACAAATAAAAATGAGATTTATTATTTATTAATTAAGTTATATAGGTTTAATGGTTTAAGTATTTAGGGGTTTTGGGGATAAGGAGTCTAGATATTTAAATGATTAGGCATTTAGTGGTTTATAAGTTTTATTTAAATAATAAAAAAATTATTTTTGTGATTTTTTATCATTTTTGAAGGTTATAACCTTTGAAAATATAATAATATTTAAATTTTTTTCAAATGTGAATATAATATTTAGTTATAATAATCTTAATATTTATAAGACATTTAAATTCAATATAAGTAATTTTATTAATAGATATTATAATAATGATCAAAAAATTAATTAATAAACTATTATTAATAAGATTGATAGCAATTAAAATATAAATGCAAAACCTATAATGATTCAAAATCAAAGTAAAATATATTACTAAATGATAATTTTTTGTTTTTAAATTTTTACTTCTTTTTATAAGCTTATATTTATTTTTTGTTTAAAAATAAATTATTAAAATTATATTTTTCTCACTCTTTATTTATTTTGCAATTAATATTTCTATAAAAAATAAACTAATAAATAATAAAATGAATATTTAAAATTATAATGAATATAAATTAAAATGAGATTTATGATTTATTATATAAGGTATACCGGTTTAATGGATTATTAATTTAGGGGTTTTGTCGTTTAGAAGTTTAGCAATTTATGTTTTTAGGCATTTAGTGGTTTATAGTTTGTATTTATATAATAAAAATAAAAAAAAATTTGATTTTATCTGATTTTCAAAGTTTATAACCTTTAAAAATAAAATAATATTTAAAATTTTTTGAAATGTGAATACCATGTATAATTATATTAATCTTACTAATTATATATTATATAAATTAAATATAAATAATTTTAATGATAGATAGTATAATAATGATCAAAAATTAAATTAATAAACTATTATTAATAATATAAATATTAATTAAAATATATTTACATAACACAAAATGATTCAAAATCAAATCAAAATATATTACTAAATAATAATATTTAATTTTTAAATTTCTCATTTTTAGAAGCTTATATTTTTTTTGATTAAAAATAAATTAATTAAATTATATTTGCCTTACTCGAAATTTATTTTGTAATTAATTTTTCTAAATAATTAAACTATAATTAATTAAAATTAATATTTAAAATTATAATAAATAGAAATAAAAATGAGATTTATTATTTATTAAGTTGTATATAGATGTTAAAATGTTTAAGTATTTATGGGTTTTGGGGTTTATGAGCTTACTAATTTAAGTAAGTAAGCATTTAATGGTCTATAGGTTTTATATAAAAAATAAAATTACTAAAAATTTATTTTTATTAATTTTCTCATTTTTAAGATTATATCCTTTGAAAATATAATAATTTTTAAATTTTTTTCAAAAGTGAATACAATATTTATTTATAATAATTATAATATTTATATATCATATAAATTCAATATAAACAATTTTATTGATAGATATTCTAATAATTATCAAAAAATTAATTAAAAATATATTATGAATAAGATTGATATTACTTAAAATATAATATCAAAACCTAAAATGATTCAAAATCAAAGGAAAATATATTACTAAATAATAATTATTTGTTTTTAAATTTTTATTCTTTTTATAAGCTTATCAATTTTTTGATGAAAAATAATTTTTATAAATTATATTTTTAACTCATAATTTATTTTATAATTAATACATATATAAAAATAAAAACTAAACAATCAAACTTAATTTTTTAAAATATAATGAAAACAAAAAAAAATGAAATTTATTTATTATTATTTAGGGTATACCGATTTAAAGAATTATCTATATAGGGTTATCCGGATTTTGTAGTTTAGTGATCTAAATGCTTAGGCATTTAGAGGTGTATAGATTTTATTTAAACAATAGAATAACAAATAAAAAATATTTTTTTTATTTTTTCACATTTTCAAAGGTTATAAACTTTGAAAATATGATAATTTTAAATTTTTTTTCAAAAGTGAATACAATATTTAGTTATAATAATCATTATTTTTATATATCATATAAATTCAATATAAACATTTTTATTGATAAATATTCTAATAATGATGAAAAAATAACTTAATAATCTATTATTAATAAGATAGATATCAATTAAAATATATTTACAAAACCTAAAATGATTCAGAAGCAAAGCAAAATATATTACTATACAATAATTTTTTGTTTTGAAATTTTTTTTTCTTTTAAAAAGTTTATCTATAATTTTTAATGTAAAATAATTTATATAAATTATATTTGTGTAACTCATTAATTATTTTGTAATTAATATTTATATAAAAATAAACAAATAAATAATTAAAATGAATATTTAAAATTATAATTAAAAAAATGAGATTTATTATTTATTATTTATTTTTTAGGGTATACCGGTCTAATTTAAATTAGATCTATGTTTCTAAATATTTATTTTGTATTTAATATTTCTATTAAAATAAACTGAAAATTAATTAAAATAAAAATTTAAAATCATACTGAATAAAAAGTAAAATGATATTTAGGATTTATTATTAATGTATACTAGTTTAATGGTTTATGTATTTAGATGTTTTGTCTTTTAGGAGTTTAGCGATTTAGGTTTTTAGGCATTTAGTGGTCTATAGGTTTTATTTAATCAATAAAATAACAAAAAATAATTTTGTAATTTTTTCTCTTTTTCATAGGTTATAACCTTTGAAAATATAATAATATTTAAAATTTTTTGAAATGTGAATACAATACTTAGTTATAATAATATTAGTAATTATATATGATATAAATTCAATAGAAATAATTTTATTGATAGATATTATAATAATGATTAAAAATTAAATTAATAAACTACTAATAATAAGATTGATATTAATTAAAAAATATTTACAAAACCCTAATTGATTCAAAATTAAAGTAAAATATATTAATGGATAATAATTTTTAATTTTTAAATTTTTATTTCTTTTATAATCGTATATATTTTTTTGATTAAAAATAAATTATTTAAATTATATTTGTCGCACTCATAATTTATTTTATAATAAATAATTCTATAAAAATAAACTAATAAATAATTAAAATGAATATTTAAAACTATAGTAAATAGAAATTAAAATTAGAGTTATTAATAATTATGTATTATATAGCAGTTTAATGGTTTATGTATTCAGGTATTACGGGGTTTAGGTGTTTACCTGATTTAATTGTGTATGCATTTAGTGGTTTATAGGTTTTATTTAAAAAATAAAATAACAAAACATTTATTTTTATCTTTTTCTGATATTTTCGGAAGTGAATTCAATATTTAGTTATAATAATCATTATATTTATATATCATATAAAATTAACATAAATAATTTTAGTGATAAATATTCTAATAATGATCAAAAAATAAATTAAAAATCTATTATTAATAAGATATATATCATTTAAAATTTAATTACAAAACATAAATGATTCATAAGCAAATAAAAATATTTTACTAAATAATAATATTTTGTTTTGAATTTTTTTTTATTTTAAAATGTTAATCTATATTTTTTTGATTAAAAATAATTTACATAAATTATATTTGTCTAAATCATAATTTATTTTTTAATTAATATTTATATAAAAATAAAAAATTAATAATTAAAATGAATATTTAAAATTATAATGAAAAAAAATTAAATTTATTATTTATTATTTAGGGTATACCGGTTTAATTTTAGTTATATATATCTCACTAATAATTTAGTTTGTAATTAATATTTCTATAAAAATAAAATCATAAATAATTAAAATAAAAATTTAAAATTATATTGAATAAAAATTAAAATAAAATTTATGATTTATTATTAATGTATACGAGTTTAATGGTTTAAATATTTAGATGTTTTGTCTTTTGAAAATTTAGCGATTTATGTTTTTAGGAATTTAGTGGTTCATAGGTTTTATTTTAAAAATAAAATAATAAAAAAAATTTTATAATTTTTTATCATTTTCATAAGTTATAACCTTTGAAAATATAATAATATTTAAAAATTTTTTAAATGTAAATATAATATTATATTTATAATAATATTAATAATTATATATCATATAAATATAATTATATATCATATAAATATAATATTAATAATATTAATTTTTTTTTATTTTTTCACATTTTCAAAGGTTATAACCTTTGAAAATATAATAATTTTTAAATTTTTTTCAAAATGAATTCAATATTAAGTTATAATAATATTTATATTTAAATATCATATAAATTCAATATAAATAATTTTATTGATAAATATTCTAATAATGATCAAAAAATAAATTAATAATCTATTATTAATAAAATAGATATCAATTAAAATATAATTACAAAACTAATAATGATTCAGAAGAAAAGCAAATTATATTATTATATAATAATTTTTTGTTTTTAATTTTTTTTTCTTTTAATAAGTTTATCTATATTTTTTGTTGATGAAAAATAATTTATATAAATTATAATTGTCTAACTCATAATTTATTTAGTAATTAATCTTTATATTAAAATTATAATGTATAAATAAATAAATAATCAAATAAAAATATAATATATCTGATTAAAATTATAATCAAATAAAAATTATAATTTATTTAGTAAAATATAATATACAAATAAATAATCAAAATGAATATTTAAAATTATAATGAAAAAAATAAAAATGAGATTTTTTGTTTAATGTTTAGGATATATCTGATTAAAAAAATTATTTATTTAGGGTTTTCGAGATTTATAAGTTATTCATTTAAGTATTTAGGCATTTTGTTGTTTATAGGTTTTATTTAAACAATGAAATAACAAATAAATTATTTTTGATATTTTTTGAAATTTTCAAAGATTATAGCTTTTGAAAATATAATAAGTTTAAAATTTTTAAAAATGTGCATACAATATTTAGTAATAATAATTATTATAACAATATATAATATAAACTAAATATAACCAATTTTATTAATAGATATTATATCAATTATCAAAAAATAAATTAATAATCTATTATTAATATGATAGATATAAATTAAAATTTAATTACAAAAACTAAAATGATTAAAAATCAAAGTAATTTTATTTCTAAATAATAATTTTGTTTTTTAGTTTTTGACTCATTTTATAAGATTATATATTTTTTTGATAAATATAAATTATTTAAATTATATTTGTATCACTCATAATTTATTTTGTAAGTTAATATTTCGATAAATTATTTAAATTATAAGATATAACTAATATTTTATTTTAATTAATATTTATATAAAAATAAACAAATAAATAATAAAAATGAATATTTAAAATTATAATGAA
>JAREIK010009893.1:0-40383 GCA_029783825.1 Sapria himalayana
TAACTATGTAACAATTATATCAAAATAATTTCTGAAATACTTTTGCTTTTTTTTAATTATAAAATAGTTTAGAATATATGTTTTTATTCAATTTAATATAAAAATTTAAAATATGTGAGCAAATTTTTTGTAAAAAAAATTGTAAAAATGGCTTTGGAATGAAAATAGCTAGAGAATACTTCCTCACTAATTAGCTAGGGAATTATATGCATTTATCTAGTAGAAATATTTAATTATTATTCTTAATTAAGATCAAAATTAGCAATGATAAAAAAAATTATTAGCTAGGGAATTTTTTGTGGTTAAAAAAATACTAAGGAATTATATTCTGATTAATATAATGTGATGAGCACTTTAGCTTTGGATAATTATAGTCATTATTCCTTTTTAGCAACGAAAAAAAGCCCATATACCTAGTGAAATTTCTCTAGCTATATTGGCTTTTTTCTTGGAGTGTCTTTATATCTATCTAATATGTCTATCTATCTGTCAATCTATTTATATATCAAAGTGTCTATCTGTCTATCTATCTATCTATCTATTAATTTTAATATCTATCGATATATCAATCTGTCTATCTATATGTCTATCAACCAATCATTCTATCTATCTACGTATCTATTAATCTCTTTATAAATCTGTCAATCAATCTATCTTTCTATCTATTTGTCTATCTACTTGCCTATCTGTCTATCTACCTACCTATCTATCTATCTCTCTATCCATCAATCAATCAATCCATCTATCTATCTTTATATATGTCTATCTATCTATCTATTATTCTGACTATCATTTTCTTCACAAGATATCTAGTAATTTATCTATCTATCTGGTTATCTATAAGTCTATCAATCTATTGATCTATTTTTCTTTCTATTTTTTTATCTATCAATCATGAATCTATCTATTAACCTATTTATGAAACTATCTATATATCTGGCAATCAATAGTGTGTCTATATGTTTGTTTAACTATCTATTTATTTGTTTAACTATCTGTCTATTTTTTAATCTATCTTTCTTTATGAGTGTTTGTCTGTCTATTTGGTTATTTGTCTGTGTTTTTCCTACCTGCCTGACTACCTACCTACCTAACTAACTAATAGATTATATGTCTATCTATCTATATTTATGTCTACATATTTGTTTATATATGTATCTATTTATATGTTTTTTAATCTGTTTGTTTGTTTATCTATCTATTTTCTATCTATCTATCTGTCAATCAATCAATATATTTATCTATCTAACTATCTATCTCTTTATATATCTTCTATTTATTTGTTTATCTTTCTATTAATATATCTGGCTATCTATCAGTCTTTAAATCATTCAATCTATCTGTCTATCTATCTATCTATCTCTCTATCTATCTATCTATCTATATATCTATCTATATATCTATTTATCTATATGTCTATCTATCTATCTATCTATCTATCTCTCTCTCTATCTCTCTATATGTCTAGCTATCTAGCTACCTATATGTCTATCTTATATCTGACTTTGTATTTGTATATCTATTAATCTATATATATGTCTATATATCTATCAATCTATTTATCTATCTATATGTCAATCTATCTATTTATCTATCAATCTATCTATATTATCTATCTTTCATCTCTCTATCTGTCTATCAATATTTCAATCTATTTATCTATCTACCTATTTATTTATCTATCTGTATGTCTATCAATATGTTTATCTATCTAACTAACTATCTACCTATCTATCTAACATTCAATCAATCATTTTATCTGTCTATCTTTCTGTCTATCTATCTATCTATCTATATATCTCTATATCTATCTATCAAACTACCTATTTGATAATCATTTTATCTATCTATCCATCTATGTGTCTATCTATATATATGTCTATGTAGCTACATGTCTATTTATTTGCCTATCTATTTGTTTATCTATCTGTCTATCAATCTATCTATGTATCTAATTATCTGTCTATATAAAAATATATCTATCCATCTATCTATTTATCTATCTGTCTTTCTATCTATGTATATATTAATCTGATTGTCAATTTCTCTATTATTCTATCTATCATTCTTTCTATCAATCTATCTAGCCATCTTTCTATCTAGTTGTATATTATATGTCTATAGTCTATCTATCTATCTATCTATCTATTTATCTATTCATTTATCTTTCTATTTATCTATTTATCTATTTATCTATCTATCTATCTTTATATCTATGTATATAACTATTTATCAATAAGTCTATCTATCTATCTATACATCTATTTATTTATTTATCAAATTGTCTATATATCTACTTATTTATAGTATTTTTATGTGTTTGTTTGTCTTCCTATTTATTTGTATGTCTATCAGTTTGTTTGTCTATCTCTGTCTATCTGTCTGTTTACCTATCTATCTATCTATTTGTCTATGTGTATGTATTTTTGACTATCTGCCTACCTACCTAACAAACTGACTGACTAACTTTCTATCTATGTGTATGCCTATCGCTCTATTTGTCTATCTATCTATCTATTTATTTGTCTGTATGTCTATTTTTCTATTTGTCTATCTATCTATCGGTGTGTGTGTGTGTATGTGTGTGTATCTATCTATCTATCCATCTATTTATCTATCTATCTATCTCTTTATATATCTATCTAGCTATTAGTCTATTTATCTATCTATATATCTATCTATCTATCTGTCTGTCTGTCTGTCTATCTATCTATCTATGTATCTGTCAGTTTATCTATCTATATATCTATCTATCAATATATCTTTTAATCAATCAATTAATCTATCTATCTATTAATCAATCATTCTATATATCTATCTACTTGTCTATTTATCTGTCTATCAATCTGTCTATCAATCTATCAATTTAATTATCTATATATTTATCTTTATATCTTTGTATCTATTTATCTATCAACCAGCCTGTTTATCTATCCATCTATCTATCTATATTTCTATATATTTGTCGATCTATCTATCTATCTATATGCCTATCTATCTTTCTATCAATCTATATATCATTCTTTCTATAAATTTATTTAGCTATTTATTTATCTAGCTGGTTATCTATCAATCTATTTGTCTTTCTATTTGTATATCAATCTATGAATCTATCTATTAATCTATTTATCAAACTATCTATATATCTACCTAGCGGTAATCTGTCTTTATGTTTGTCTGCCTGTCTGTTTATTTGCATATCTGTCTATCTATTTTTTATCTATCTTTCTGTCTATTTGTCAGAGTATTTGTTTTATTGTCGGTGTATCTGGATACTACCTGACTATTTACTTGCCTTACTTACTAACTAACTGTTTGTATCTCTATCTATCTATATATTTATCTATCTAACTGTCTATCTATCTATTTTTATGTTTTTCAATCTGACTAATATCTAACTATTGATTTGTCTATCTGTCTATCTGTCTATCTGTTTATCTACCTTTCTAACTATCTAGCTATATATCTATCTATCTTCTTTCTATTTGTCTATCTATATATCTATATATATGTCTATCTATTAATCATTCTATCTGTCAATCTATTTGTCTATCTATCTATCTATTCATCTATCTATTTGTCTATCTATTTGTATATCTACATGTCTATCTATCTGTCTATCTATCTGTCTATCTATCGTCTATCTTTCTGTCTAGCAATTTATCTATCTATCTGTCTATCTTTCTATATGATTATCTATTTATCTATTTATTTATCTATCTATATGTCTATATATCTATCTATTTATCTATATGTCTATCTATCTGTCTCTCTATATATCGATCTATTTGTTTATTTATATGTCTATTAATCAATAAATCTATCTATCTGAATATCTATCTATTTATATGTGTGTCTGTCTATCGATATGTTTATCTATCTATCTATTTTACTATAAATTAATCATTCTATATATATATATATATATATATATATATATCTATCTATCAATATATCTATCAATCTATCTCTCTATCTATCTATCATTCTACCTATTTGTTAATATTTTTTTCTATCTATCTATCTATTTATATATCTGTATGTATATCTGTATGTCTATCTATCTTTCTGCCAATCTATTTGTTCATTTATCTGTCTATCTATCTATCTATCAAACTATCTTTGTATATATCTATCTATCTATCTATCTAGATATTAATATATCTATCTTTCTATCTATCTTCTATCTATCTATATATCCATTAATTTTTCTATCAATCTCTCCATCATTCTGTCTATCATTTGTCTATCATTCTTAATATCAAATTATCTAGCTATCTTTCTTTATATCTATACATCTATATGTCTATATAGAGATATATATATATATATATATATCTATCTATCTATCTATTTATCTTTATTATTTGTCTATTTATCTATCTTATGATTTATCTGTCTATTTATCTGTCTATCTATCTATCCATCTATCTATTTATATATCTGTCTATCAATATGTCTATATATCTATCTGTCATTCTATCTATATATATATCTATTTATATATCTGTCTATCAATATGTCTATATATCTATCTATCTATCAATGTGTCTATTAATCTATTTATCAAACTATCTATATATCTACCAATCTATAGTCTTTATATGTGTTTATTTGTCTGCCTATTTATTTGCATGTCTGTTTAACTATTGGTATGTGTGGCTACTTACCTGACTATCTTTCTAACTAACTGTATGTATATCATTCTATTTGTCAATCTATCTATTTGTTTGTTTATTTTTCTTTCTGTCTGTCCATCTATAAGTGCCGGTGTGTATCTATCTATCTATTTGTCCATCTATTTTTCAATCTTTTTGACTATCTATCTATCTATGTTTCTATCTATCTGACTGTTTATCTATTAATGTATCAATCAATCTATCTATCTATCTATCTAATTTTATCTATCTATCTATCTATATATCTATCAATCTGTCTATCTATCTATCTATATATCTATCAATCTGTCTATCTATCTATCTATAAATTTATCTATCGATATGTTTATCTATCTATCAATCTATCTATCTATATATCAATGAATCATTTGATCTAAATATCTACCTACCTATCTATCTGTCTATCAAGCAATCTATCTATCTTTCTATATATCTTTCTATCTTTTAATTATTTGTATATCGACATGCCTATCTAGTTTTCCTTCTATCTATCTATCTATCTATCTCACTCTATCTGTCCATCTTTTGTCTATCTATTTTTTTATCTATTTGTCAATAAATTTGTAAATTATTATTTCTCTCAATTAATCTAGCTTTTTGTATACCTATCTATAAATCTTTCTATTAATCTCTTTATCAAATTATTTATAGATCTACCTATTTGTAAACTATCTATATATGTTTGTCTGTTTGTGTGTTTATTGTATTCCTATCTATTTTTTTGTTTGTCTCTCTTTATATATGTTTAGCTATCTATTTGTCTATTTTTCTATCTGTCTACCTGCCTACATGACTATCTACATGTTTATTTATATATATATAGATTGTATGCCCATATATCTAAGTGTATGTCTACCTTTTGTCTAACTATCTATCTATTTGAATGTTTATCAATCTATCTGTCTTTCTATCCGTTCTTTATCAATCAATTTATATGTCTATCTATCTATCTATCTATCTATCTATATATCTAACTCTTTATATTTATATCTATCTATATATCTATCTTTTATCTATTTGTCTATATATATATATATCTATAAGTCATTCTATCTATCAATCTATCTATCTATCTATCAATCTATCTATATGTCAATCTATCTGTCTATATATATATATATATATATCAATCTGTCTATCTATCTATATATCTATCTGTATATCTTATTTCTATATATCTATTTATTTATCTATCTATTTGTTTATCGATATGTCTATCTATCTAACTATCTATCTATCGATCTATCTATCTATCAATCAATCATTCTATTTGTCAAACAAACTTTCAATCTAACTGTGAATCAATCTATCTATCAATCTATCTTTCTATCTATCTATTGACATATTTGTTAACTTTTTTGTTTATCTATCTATATGTCTATCTATATGTCCATCAATCTATCTCTCAATTTGTCTTTGAACCTATCTATGTATCTGTCTATCTATATATATTATATATATCGATATATCTATCTATCTATCTATCTATCTATCTGTCTATTAATCTGTCTGTCAATCTCTATATCATTCGGTTTATCATTCTTTCTATCAATATATCTAGCTATTTTTTATCTATCTATCTATCTATATTTGTATATATCATTATATCTATCTATTTAAATTTATATTTCTCTATATATATATATATCTATCTATCTATCTATTTCTCTCTCTCTTTAAATTTATCTGTCTACTTATATTTCTATCTATCTGTCCGTCAATCTATCTATATATTAGTGTGTATATATATATATATCAAACTATATATCAATCTTATATCTATCAATATGTTTATCTATCTATTTATCAATCTATATATTAATCTATTTATCAAACTGCCTATATAACTGATTATCTATAATATTTTTATGAGTTTGTTTGTCTGCCAATTATTTGTATGTCTATATGTTTATTTGTCTATCTATTTGTCTAACTATATATTTGCTTGTCTTTCTATCTATTTTTCTGAGTGTCTGCCTACTTGATTGTCTGCCTACCTACCTAACTGACCGACTAACTATCTTTCTATCTATATGTATGTCTATCAATCAATTTGTCTATATCTCTATCTGTTTTTCTATTTTTCTATCTGTGTTTGCTTATCTATTTCTATGTATATCTATCTATCTATATAATTTTCTATCTGTCTATCTATCAAACTATCTGTCAATCAATCAATTTATCTATCTAACGATCTTTCTTCTATCATTCTATATTTCTATCTATATATGTCTATATATCTATCTATCTGTCTATCTATTTGTCTATCTATCTATTTATCTATCTATATATCAAACTATCTATCTATATACCTATATGTCTTTTTTATGTTTTTCTATCTGTCTATCTATCTATCTATCTTTATATCTTTCAATCTATCTATATAATTGATTATCTATTTATAATCTCTCTATCTATATAAGTATCTATCTATATATCTATCTATCATTCTATTTGTCTATCTATCAATCTATCTTTCTATCTATATATCTATAAATCTATCTATCTATCAAATGAATATCTATTTATTTATCTATCTTTATATCTATCTATCTATCTATATATCTATCTATCTTTCTATCGATATGTCAATTTATCTATCTATCTATATGTAAGTCATTTGTCTATCTATCAAATTTTATATATTTCTTTCTATTTGTCTATCTATATTTCTATATATCTGTCCATGTATCTATCTATCTATATATAGATCTATTTTATATCTATCTATCAATCTTTTGGTCTATCTATCTATCTATATATATGTCTATCAATCTCTCTTTCAATCTATCACTATGTCTATCAATCAATGTGTCTATATATATGTATCTATCTATCAATGTGTCTATCAATCTGTCTATAAATCTGTCTATCTTTATTATTATCAATTTAACTAGATATATGTCTATCTATCACTCTATCAATATGTCTACCAATCTATTTATCTATCTATTTGTCTTTCTATTTGTCTATCTATCTATCTCTCTCAATTTATCTATATATCTGTCTGTCTATCTATCTATCTATGTATCAATATATTAGTCAATTTATTTGACAAATAATCAGTTTATTTATCTATCAATATGTCTATAAATCTGTTATATATCTATCTATCTATTAATCTTATTTTCAAACTATATATGTGTGTGTGTGTGTGTATATATATATATGCCTATCTAAAGTGTATCTCTCTATTTCTGTGTCTATTTTTATATTTGCATGTCTGTCTATATGGTTGTATGTATGTCTGTTTATCTGTATGTTTGTTTGTCTGTGTTTATTTGTTTCTATGTCTACCTACATGCATGACTATTAGCCTCCTTGACTAACTAACAGACTAACTATCTATCTATATCTATATATCCATCAATCTATATATATATATATATATCTATCTATCTATATATTTGTCTATTTTTTAAATGTCTTTGACTATCAATTTGTCTATCTGTCTATCTGTACACACACACACACACACACACACACACACACACACACACACACACACATATATATATATATATATATATATATATATCTATATATCTAATTATCTAAATATCTTACTTTATTTCAATTTATATATCTGTATGTCTGTGTTTCTATCAATCTATCTTTCTATCTATCAATCTATTTTCAATATAATTTTTTATATATTTATCTATCAATCTAACTATTTATCTATATGTCAATCTATCTATTTTTCTATCTAACTATATATCTAACTATCAATCTGTATATCTATGTGTCTATCTCTCAATCATTTATTCTGTCTATCGATCTATTTATCATATTATCTCTATATCTATTTGTCTATCTATTTATCTATCTATTAGTCTTTATATCTATCTATGTAAGTGTGTATATATCTGTCTATCTATCTTACTATCTATCTATATATCTGTCTATCTATGTGTCTATCTATCTATCTATCTATATATCTATTTTTTATATATCTGTCAATCTTTCTACCAATCTGTATATCTATTTTTTTATCTATCTTTCAATCTTTCTATGTATCTTTCTATCTATTATGTATGTATCTATGTTTAATATATACATCTAACTATCTATATATTTATGTATCTATCTATATGTCTATTTATCTGTCTATCGATATGGAAATCTTTATATCTATATGTCTGTCTGTCAATATATCTATCTATCTATCTTTCTATCTATCAATATGACTATATATATTTTTTCTATTTATCTATTAATCAATCAATCTTTCTATCTATCTATATGATAGTCAATCTTTCTATCTATCTATTTAACTATCTCTCTATTTGTCTATATATAAGTATATCTATTTGTCAATCCTTCTATCTACCTATCTATGTTTCTATATGTCTTTCTAAATATATAACTATCTCTCTATCTATCTGTCTATCAATCTGTCTATCTATCTTTCTATATTATCTATCTTTCTCTCTAATTGTCTTTCTATTGTATATCTATCTATCTATCTATGTATTTGTCTATCTATCTGTATATCTATCGATCTATCTATCTAACTCTCTATTTGTCTAATAATCAACTAATCTATTTGTCTAACTATTTGTATATCTATTTGGCTATCTAATTGTCTATCTATTTATCTATCAATCTGTCTATCTATCTATCTTTCAAGCTATCTTTCTTCCTTTCTATCATTTTATCTATTAATCTAACTATCAATCTATCTATAAATTTGTCTATCAAACTATCTATATATCTCTCTATCTATTTGTCTATCTATCAATCAATCATACTTTCAGCATGTCTACCTATACATCTATCAATTTGTGTGTCTATCTATTTGTCTATCTATCTGTTTGTTCATCTATCTATTTGTCTGCATGTTTGACTATTTATTTGCCTCTCTAATTTGTCTAATTGTCTATCTGTTTGTATATCAGTATATCTATCTATATCTATCTGTCTATATATCTTTCTTTCTTTTTGTCATATAATCTATCGATCTATTTGTCTATCTAGCTATCTATCAATTTGTCTATCTATTTATTTATCAATATGCATATCAATCTGTCTATCAATCATTAGATCAATCTATCTATGAACTCATCTATCAATTTTTCTATAAATTTTTTCTATCAATCTGTCTATCAATATATCTATCATTAAATCATTCTATCTATTTATCTATTTATTTATTTTTCTTTCTTTCCTTCTTTCAATATGTCTATAATCCATCTATAAATCTGTCTATCTATCTTATTTATCTGTCTGTATGTCTATCTATCTGTCTGTCTATCTATCTGTCTATCTATTTATATAACAATCTATTTGTCGATAAATCTATTGATTTTTCTATCAATGTATTTGTCTATCTATATATCTATCTATCTATTTATCTTCTATCAATCTATGGTCTATCTATCTGTCCATCAATTTGTATACCTATCTATCTATGTAGCTATCTATTTGTCTATCTATCTATAAGTCTATTTGTCTATCTATCTATGTTTCTATCAATTTGTTTATTTATCTATCTTCTATCTATATGTCTATATATATATATATATATATATATATATATATATATATATATATATATATATATATATATATATTTATATTTATATATATCTGTCTGTCTATTATTCTATCTATCATTCTATCAATGTGTCTATATATATATATATATATATATATATATATATATATATATATATATCTATTTGTCTATCTATCTTCCTACCAATCTATCTATAAATCTATGCTTCTATTTGCATTTCTATATCTTTATCTATCTATCAATCTATCTATCTGTTTATCTATCTATTATCTATCTTTATGTTTATCTATCTTTATATCTATCTATCTATCAATCTTTTATCAATCGGTCTATCAATTAATCATTCTATCTTTATTGCTTTTTATCAATCAATCAATCTATCTATCTTTCTTTCTATAAATCTGTCTATATATTTATATATCTATTTGTTTATCTTTCTATCTTTATATCGATCTATCTCTTTGTTATCTATCTGTCTATCTATCTGTCTATCTATTTGTGTATCTATCTATCTTTCTTTCTTTCTGTTTGTATATCTATCTAACTATCTATTTATCTATCTATTTGTATATTTATTTATCTATATATATTGCTATCTATATGCCTATCTATCTATTGATTTATCTATCTATCTCTCTATCTATCTGTCTATATATCTATCTGCCTATCTAACTATCATTCTATATATCTTTCTATCTCTCTATCTATTTATCTATCTATATATCTATCTTATATATATATATATATTTATCTATCTTTTAATCTCTCTATATATTATTCTATCTATCATTCTGTCTATCAATATATCTATCTATCTCTCTATCTATTTATCTATTTATCTATCATTCTGTTTATCTATCTTAATATTGATCGATCTATCTATCTAACTATCTAAATATCTATATGTCTATTAATCTATCAATCAAAAATATGTATCTAATTATATTTCTATCTGTATATCTCTCTATCTATCTATATATCTATCTCTAAATCTATCTATATATTTGTCTATCTGACTATTCATCTATGTTTATATCTATCCGTCTATCAATATGTGTATAAATCTATCTATCTATTTGTCTATCAATCAATGATTCATCTATCTATCTATCTATATCTCTATCTATCTATCTATCTATATATCTATATATCAATTAATTTATCTATTTATCTTTGTTCATCATGCTATCTATCTATCTATCTATCTATCTGTATATCTATATGTCTATCTATCTATATGTATATGTATCTGTCTATCAATCTATGTTTCAATTTATCTTTCTATCTGTCTATATATATATATATATCTATCTATCTAACTATATATTTGTATATGTATCTATTTATCTATGTTTATATCTATCTATCTATCTATCTGGTTATTAATTTATGTAAAAATCTGACTATCAATCAATGATTCTATTTATATATCTATCTATCTATCTATCTATCTGTCGATCAATCTATCAATCTGTCTATCTTTCAATCTATCTATTTATTTATCTTTTTTGTCTTTCTATCTGTCTATCTATCTGTCTGTTTATCTATCTTTGTGTCAATCAATCAATCAATCTACCTATATATTTGTCTATCTATATATCTATCTATCTATTTATCAATCAATCAATATATCTATCTATCTAATTATCTAATTATCTTACTATCCATCAATGTGTATATCTATTTATATATCTATTCTTTATGTCAATCTATATGTCTATCTATCTATCTATATATCTATTTATCTATCTATCAATGTGCCTATCTATATGTCTATTTATCTATTTTATATCTTTATATCTATCTTTCTCTCAATATTTCTACCAATCTATCTATCAATAAGACTAAACATCAAACATTCGATCGAACTATCTTTTTGTCTATATATTGGTCTATCAATGTGTTTATCAATCTGACCATCTATCTATCTATCTTTCTGTATATCTATCTTTCTATCTATTTGTCTATCTATATGTCAATTTATCTGTATATCTATCTATCTGCCTATCTATCTCTATCTATTTGTTTATCTTTCTATCTATCTTTCTATCTATCTGTCTATCTATCTGTCTATCTATCTGTCTATCTATCTGTCTCTGTATCTGTCCATCAATCAATCAATCTATCTATTTATCTATATATCTGTCTATCTAGTTGTCTATCTATTTGTCTACCTATCTATATATCTATCTGTTTATCTATCTATTTATATTTATATCTATCTTTCTATCTATCTGTCTATTTATTTGTCTATAAATTTGTCTATCAGTCTGACTATTATTATTTCTATCAATTTATTTAATTACCTGGCTATCTATCTGTCTATCTATATGTCCATCTATCTAACTATATATATGTATATCTATCTATCTATTTATCTATCTGTCATCTATCTATCTATTTATTTACCTCTCTTTCTATTTGTCTGTCTTTCTATCTATCTATCTATTTATTTATCTATATATCTATCTATGTGGCTATCTATCTATTAGTTATCTATTTATCTTTCTATTTGTCTATCTATCTCTCTATCTACCTATCTATATGTCTATCTATATGCCTATCATTCTAGATATCATTCTATCTATTAATCAATATATCAATCTATCTATTTATACTAAAAGAAAAATCTCATATAGCTAAGGAAATTCCCTAGCCAAATGTGTATTTTCCTTTGCTAAACGGGATATAGCGACGGATTACCAATGGATTAGTTCCCTATCTAAAGTGCTTCTTGCTAATATTTAGCGACGGATAGTGTCCCTAGTTAAAAAGTTAGTGATGGAAAAATCCCTTGCTAAAAAATACAAATTCACTAGATAAATTAGCAAGATAAATGAGATTTTCAATCGCTAAATGAAAATAATGACGGATGATTCCCTAACTAAAGTGCTGGTCTATAAATTTTACCGAAGGTTATAGTCCATAGCTAAATAAAATTAGCGAGGAAAATACGTAGCTAATTTTAATTTTTACCAAGCTAAATTAGATAGGGAAAATTCTCTTGCTAATTTAGCAAGGGATTTTTCCCTAGATAATTTAATTTCAAAATTAATTTTAGAATTTATATTATATTAAAATTTATTGGCTAAATAATTTAATATTTTTATATCAAATTGAATAAAAATTGAAACTATAAATAATTTATATCAAACAAAATTTAAAATCATTTAATATCTTATTCAAATTTAATATTTTACATAATTGAAATAATAAAATAACAAATTTTATTTCATCATATTCATCGATGTATCTACCAAGAGTGCATAAAGTATAATATATCCATTAATTGACATTGCTTTCTCTCCCCCTGCTCCTCTGATCATCTTTTTTCTACTGCGATAAAGTTGTCTGGGTCATGACACGTATTGTCTAGTTAAAATCTCATCACTTATAGAAGATTTGTATGAGGAATAATGCGGTATCATATCTGTGAGAAATTTTAACCACTCAGTCAAATTAAAAAAAGTTATGTTTTGATACATATATAATCATGCAGTATATATATGTAAATATATACTAGAATTTCACTCGTACATATATTACTACAGTATATGTACATAGAAACAACAGTATTATGTGTACTTATAAACTGAGTACAAATATACTTAGTATATATGTACATAGAATACTACAGTATTATATGTACGTATATACTATTTTATTCGTACGTATATACCTCATTTGGTGTTGTTGCTACTGCTTCCACTGCCACTCCTAGAACTACTGCCGTTGCCGCCTCTGCCACTGCTTCCGGTGCTGCCGCTACTTCCGAAGCAACTGTTGCTACTGCCACTGCCACTGTCACCTCTACTTCCGGTGCAGCCACTACTACTATCACTGCCACCTGCCTCCGATGCTGCCGCTCCTATCACTGCTAATCCCGCTACCGCTTCCACCGCCACTGCAGCCCCAGCTACTGCCGCCACCTCCACTGTAGTCGCTACTGCTTTCGTTACTGCCGCTGCCGTCGCTACCGCTGCTGTCGCTGCTACTACTGCTGATAATAGGCTTTTACATACCTATAATAGGCTAAAACTCTACCCAATGAATTCGAAGACACACAAACATTTTCACAGATATATCAAAATAGTTATTATAGACATGAACAAACACAATTAAAGTTGATTGTCATAAAGCTTAAACTAAAATTTAATTAAAAATTTAATATTTTTATATTAAATTTAATAAAAACAGAAACTATCAAAGAAAATTTTAAATAAACAAATAAAATTCATTGAATAACATATTCTAATACAATATTTTAAAAAACTAAAAAAAATAACAAAAATTATATTACATCTTAGTAAACAATGTATCTACTGACTGTGCATAAAATATAATCTATCAATGTATTGACATTGCTTTCTCTCCCTCAGCTCCTCCCATCACCAACTTTCAGTTGCGAAAAAGCTGTCTGTATCACGGTCCTTCATGTCTGTTGAAAAATCCCTTCACTTATACAAGCATCGTATGGGATACAATGTGGTACCACATCTATAAGAAATTTGAAACACTAAATCAAATCATAAATTAAAAAAAACTATGTTTTGATAAAATATATTATTGTAGCAAAAATGTACAAATATACTAGCATTTCACTCGTACATATATTACTGCACTATTTGTATATATAAATTGTAGTATTATGCGTACATATATACCGAGTACATATATACTCAGTATATATGTACATAGAATACTACTAATATATGTATGTATATACTGACTATGTACGTACGTATATACCGCATTAGTTGTCGTTCCTGCTACTTCCGCTGTCGCTACCACCCCAACTGCTAGGTGCCACACCTGCCACTACTATCGCTGCCGTTGCTACTACTGCCGGTGTTGTCGCCACCGGCAGAGCAGCCACCAATGCAACTGCTGCATCCGCTGCCGCCGCTGCATCTTCTGGTGCAACTGCTATTGCTGCCGCTATAACAGCTGCAGCCTCTGATGCCGCCGCCACCGTCGTAGCCGCCGCCGCCGCCACCACTGCAGCCACCGCCACCGCCGCTGCCGCCGCTGTGGCTGATGCTACTGCTTCCTTCACTGCCTCCGCTGCTGCAGCTACTACCGACACTGCTATTGTCGATGCTGGTGCTGCTGCTACACTACCGCTTCTAGCACCATTGCCGCCACTACCATCACTGCCACTACTACCGCCGCTGCCGCGGCTACCACTACTGATAATAGGGTTTATATACCTATAATAGGCTAAAACTCTACCCAAATAATTTGGGGAAACACAAGCATATTCACAGATATATAAAATAGTTTTTATAGACATGAACAAACAAAAATTACAATTGATTGTCATACAGTTTCAACAAAAATTTAATTAAATAATTTAATATTTTTAAATTAAATTTAATAGAAATAGAAACTATAAATGAAAGTTTTAAATTAAACAAAAAAAATTCATTTAAAAACTTATTTTAATACAATATTTTAAATAACTAAAACAAAAAAAATAATAAAAATTATATTACATCTTATTAATCGAAGTATCTACCGACGGTGGATAAAGTGTAATCTATCAATACATTGACGTTACTTTTTCTTCCTCTCTACTCCTCCGACCACCAACTTTTTGCTGCAAAAATACTATCTGAGTCACTGTGCATCATGTTTGTTGAAATATGTCTTCACTTATACAAGCTTTGTATGGGAAACAATGCGGTACTATATCTGTATGAAATTTAAACCACCAAATCAAATCAAAATAAATAAAAATACTATGTTTTGATGAATATATATTATTGCAGTAAATATGTACATATATACTAGTATTTCACTTGTACATATATTACTGAAGTATATGTACATATAAACTACAATATTATGTGTACATATATACTG
This sequence comes from Sapria himalayana, assembly GCA_029783825.1. Taxonomy (NCBI): domain Eukaryota; kingdom Viridiplantae; phylum Streptophyta; class Magnoliopsida; order Malpighiales; family Rafflesiaceae; genus Sapria; species Sapria himalayana. Next base: position 16,066 of record JAREIK010009893.1, read on the forward strand.
ATTACATATATATACTAAGTATATATGTACATAAAATACTAAAGTATTGTACGAGCGTATATACTGACTATATACGTACGTATATACCGCATTTGTTGCTGTTGCTGATGCTCCCGCTACCACTACTGCTCCTGTCGTTGACACTGTCACTGCTGCTACCGCTGTTGATGCCACTGTCATTGCCACTACTGCTACTGCTGCTGCTACCGCTACCAGTGCTGCTGCTGATGCTGGCTCTGCTGCCACTGCCACCCACGCCGCCACCACTACTGCCATCACTGCCAAAGCTTCCGCTACTACCGTTGATGCCGTTGATGCCACTGCTGCCGTTGCTACTGCTTCTGCCACTTTTGCTGCTTCTGCCACTCCTGCCGCTGATGTCATCTCTGCTACTGTTACCACCACAGCCACTACTACCGTCGTTGTCACCGTGTCAATATTGCCTCCGCTGATGCTTCCGCTGCCACCGCTGGCATTACTGCCGCCGCTTTTGCTACCATCGATGCAGCTTCCGCTACCACCGCCGCTGCTTCTGCTACCACCGCTACTGCTTCCGCTACCACCACTGCCACTTCTGCTACCACCGCTGCCATCACTACCATCGTTGCCACTATTGAAAAGAGGCTTTTACATACATATAATAGGCTAAAACTCTACCCAAAAAATTCAGAGACACAAACATATTCACAGGTATATAAAAACAAATATTATAGACATGAACAAACACAAATTAAAGTTGATTGTCATACAGCTTCAACAAAAATCCAAAAGATGTTTAACAATTATGTTTAAAGATAAAGAGAGTGCAAAAATAAAATGTTTTTAGAATAATAAAGATAAGATAGGCTAGCCCTCTTTTTGATAAAGTTGAAATCGGTAAATATAAGACCCATGCGTTGGAAGGACCATTGTAATGTCTGAATGCTTTGAATCAGGATTTTATCTTTTGTCTCACATAATGTATCCTACAAAGATTCATAATTTGGTTAATCGAAATGCAAAGAATAAAACCAGAATAAAAAAATTGAAACATGCAAAAAAATATCATAATTATTTGCTACACGAAGATAAAAATAAATAACAGTTCAAAATAATTCTCATACTCAATCATCCTCATAATTTGTAGGGAATACTAGCCTCTCCTACGAGGATTCATAGATGGATCTCGGAATGCTATCTATTGTGCCAATGCTGCTAATTGTGACTCGATATAGGACATCTATTGTTACATTACATTTTTAATTTCTTTAATTTCTTGCATTTCTTTCATCAAATTAGTTATCAGCTCATCCTTCTTTTTCATTTTGGTCTCCATATCTATAATACGTTCATTTGTTTCCCGTGCTTGTTGTTCGACCGCCTCATCCACCATTGCTGAGACAGTTGAATTAGAAGCACGACTACTACAACAAAATGCCACTTCCTTAGAGCCGATTTTGTACACTCACTACTTCTTTCGACCTCCTATTGTCTCCAAATAAAATGGATCATAGTCAATTGGTTGAAGATACATAGAACCCTCAACTTGTTGATGAGCAACTATCACACGTTTCTCCATTAGGTATTGAGATAAAATAGAGAAAAAATATATTCTAGATTTACAAAAAATAAAATAAATATTTTGCATTCAAAACAATTTTTATAATGTACTGTAGTTTTATTAAATCTAATTAATATAACAATTTCTTACAGCAATCATCTGAGACTTGTTGTCAACATACTGACCATCCACTTTTTTCACATGCATCTTTCTGAAAATCTAATAAAAATTTGGATCTCGGCCCAATTCTCTAGCCTAGAATATGTTTTTATTAAGTCATAAAAAACAAATGATAAAAAAAAAAACAAAATTAATAAAACCATGCAAAGATTTTATTTATTGGACTATTAGGACATTCACAAAATATAGTAATGTTTAGAATTTTAAATTTGTACCAAATATCGAGCATGCTCAATGCTAAACTTTTAACCTCTAGTGTGTCGACAGATTTCTGTACCTAGTCCAGCTACCTCACTTCGTTGATTATTGCTGGTAATATATGATTTTTCTTCACATCTAGCTCCTCCCAATAATTATGCCACTCAGGCCAGTCTTCCTCGAATATAAAATCAGACATTTCTTTCATTTTCTTTAATTTATGGACAAAATCAAAATACCACTGAGCAGCTTTGATCTCCTATAATAACTTTATCTTTCCATCAAATTTGGGTCCTCATGTGCACTGGTTATATAAATAGAAAAATGACAAAAGAATTTATATTAACAACAAGAACATAATTATTTACTACTTGAATAATAACCAACATAAATGTTAAGTAATTATATAATTATTTTTCAATTCTTTTGTTTTATTATTTTTACCTGAAAGTCATTAAAATATGACTCTTTTGTCGATTCAGAAACTTTCTTCCAGGAGAAAGCTTTAGAATCAGTCATTTTCTTGAAAGCCTTGTAATTTTAGTCGAACACTTCTGAGATGGAATAAAACTATATAAATAAATAACATTGAAAACAAGTAAATCATAACAATATAAAAAAACCACTTACAGTAATATCAAAATTTTTTTTCAAGGCATTTTTACATATTTCTTTTACCTCTCATCCACAATCTCAATTTCTAACTTTACACTGTCTATAGAGAAAGGCATAACATTTGATGATGTCATTGGTATTGTAAATGGTGAAACAATCATTGTAAAATGTGGTGTAGAAAATAGAGATTGATCAAAAGTTTGTGCAGGAAGCACAATGGGTGGTGGGCTTACATCTTATAAAGGTGATAGTAGAGGTCTCAATGATAATGATGGTGAGAAATGGAGATGGTCATTGTGATGTTGAAGTCTGGATATGGTGGTATGAGATGGTACTAATTCTGTAACATGATATAACATACTAGATGAATTTGGTTCATTTCTATGTCCAAGTCCACCTCCACCATGACCACATCCTTTAGGCACCATCTGATGTACAAAATAAAACAAAGAACAAAAAATAGAGATATGATGAACAAGCATGCATTTTTGAATAAAAGATCGATATATTTCAAAAAAATATAAAAAGTCTTTGATAATTTAAATTTCTAATAAAATTATAACAATTTAATTATCTTCGTCACTATCATCCTCCAATGGATCTTCTGATATTTTGTCTGATTCTAACAGAAGTTCGAACTCATCTTCAGATAGAAATTGATTATCTTCAATTTCTATTGTGCCACCATTTGAGTCACATAAATTTTCTAGATCTTCATCTACATTCACAGGCTCAATATTATTTATGTCATCTTCCTGGAATGCCGGTGCAATTTCTAAGTATGTACTTCTTTGTTGTGATATTGGTACTTCAAATTTTGATCGAGCATTGATTTTACAAATCACCAACCAATCTCTCTTATCAATTGATAAACTCGGATATGTACAATAATAAACTTGAGTGGCTTGAGCAGCCATAATAAATGGCGCATATCAATTATATCTATGTTTCTGTTAACATCCACTAGCTTATAATCTAAATAAGTCTTTGTGCCCACATTTCGTATAGGATAAAACCACTCACACTTAAATAATACAATCTTGTTATTTTTTGAGTCCAGGATACTCCAACTTAATAACTTCTTCGAGTTGACCATAATAATCAATCTCATCTACACTATAACCTGAGCCTTTAATGCATACACCACTATGCATTGTTATTTTAGAAGAACCGTGACCAATTGTGTGAAATTTATATCAATTAACAAAATACCCAGGATAGGTTGTCACATATCTAAATGGGCCTTTACTTAGATTTTGAATGAAAATATTTGAATCTTCATTTAAAGGATCAATTGCTTGACATAAATTAAAAAATGATATTAACAAATAAAAGATACTAATAAATTAAATAATTCAAAAATATAAAACTTAATTATACTCACATAATTTTTTAACTAATTCGCAAATTTAGTTTCTAGCAAATAATCAACATCATTGCTGGAAAATGCTGGATGCCTATATTTTATCTGCTCAACATAAATACTGCACAAATATAAAAAGAGAAAAAAATGTATATCAATTTTTAATTATTCCTATTAAAGATAAAATTAAACTATGATTAAACTGCAGCCATTTTGGGTATTCATACTCAATATATGGTGCAACCTCTTCATAATTAAGCAAAACATAGATCCAGGTTGCTTCGTTCATCTGTCATATATCTTTTCATTGCTCTTCCAAATGCTCTTTTAGGGTGCTTGAAGATAGATCGTTTGTCCACATAATCCTACCATCACTTGAAATTCATAATTCCATGGCACATTTCAATTATTTGTATTTGCATGATCCTCAAAATAATAAGAATAAAATGATGATGCTTCTTCTACTAAATATGCATTGCAAATTGAACCTTCAACTTTTGCCTTGTTTCTAACATTCAATTTCAACTTACAAAGATACCTACAATCATAATGTTAGGTTTCAATTAGATTAAATTACAATAATACTTAAAGTACTAAAAAATAAAACACATCAATATATATGTATTAACCTCTCAAAAAGATACATCCACCTGAATTTCACTGGCCTAGCAATCCTTGCTTCATATGCCAAATGGACAGGCAAATGCTCCATCGACTCATAAAAACTCTGTGGGAATATCCATTCAAGCTTACAAATAATAAGTGGATTGTCATTCTCCACCCTCACCATGTCATCTATTTTGATTGTGTTTTCAGTTAGCTATTTGAAAAACAAAGTTCTATAAGGAACCTTCCAAACACTTAGTGGAAGTAATTCACGGAATACAATTGGTATTAATCTCTGTATAAATACATGACAGTCATGAATTTTCATTCCAAATAACTTAAGATTCTTCATATCCACGCATCTACCCATATTTGACACATATCCATCAAGAAATTTTAAATTTTTAACTAATTCACACAATATCAACTTGCCTTCTTATCTAGTGTGTAGCAAGCTTTAGGGAATTTTCCTATTTCCTTATTCTGTTTCAATTCAGGATGCCAATAGTAATCAATCAGCTCTTGTGTTGATTTTAAAGTGTCTTTTGTTTTTCCGTCTACATTATGGACATTGTTGAATACATTATCAAAAACATTTTTTTCAATATGCATTACATCTAAGTTATGATGAATTAAATTGGACTTCCAATAGGGCAAGTCCCAAATATCATCTCTTGAATCTCTATCATAATTTGCTTATTGGTCCATTACTTCCAGTAACTTCATTTTCAGTTACCTTCTTCAAACCCAAACTATGAATCTCTGTCATAATATCATCTTCTGAATGAACTACTGGTGCAACTATCATCACAGTTTTATTTTTTCGAAATGCAGTTATATTTTTTTGAAATGAATGATTCGTAGGTAGAAACTTACGATGGTTATCAAACCATGACTATTTACAACTAAATTTGAGGGTAAATGCATCAGAATTTTCCATGCAATATGGGCATATGAATTACCCTACAGTACTCCAGCCAGACAACACTGAATATACAAAAAAGTCACTTACTTTCCACATATGAGCTGCTCGCATAATGAAATTTTACTTCTTTGAGATATCATATGTATTCACACCAACATCTCATAAATGATTTAACTCTATAATAAAAGGTTGTAAGAAAATATCCAGCATGTCTTTCTGATTTTTTGGCTCTAGAACTAATATTGACAAAAACATATATTGCTCCTTTATACAAAACCACAGGTAAGTTATAAGGTGTCACTATCACTGGTCATGTTGAATACTATTGTTCATATTGCCCAAATGCCTGAATTCCATTAGTGTAGAGACTCGATCTCACATTTCAAATTTCGCTGCAAAATCTTGATGTATATAATTAAAATGCTTCCAAGCAGGTGAATCTGATGGATGACGCATTACCCCTTCTTCAACATCATGCTAAGATTTCCACCTCAAATCATTTGTTGTAGAATTTGATGCATATAGTCTGTGTAATCGAGGAATTAATGGAAAATAATACATATTCTTAAAGACAACCTTTAATTTTTGTCGCGTATCTACAACACGAGGTGTCTTCCTAAATCGAGGATGATCACAAAACTTACAGCTAATTAAATCACTATCACCACCCCAATATAAAATGCATTCATTTAAACAACAATCAATTTTTTACACTAGTAAACCCATTCCTCGTAGTAACTTCTTAGTGTTGTAAAGGTAGTTAGTGATCAAATTATTATTCGAAACAATCTCCTTCATCAGTTCTGTCATCTGATCAAATAATCTCTCAAACATATGATTTTCTGACTTAATGCTCATTAGTCGAGCTACAAATGACATTTGCGAATGTGTTTTACAACCAAGCCACAGTTCTTTATCTACAACTTTAAGCATTTCATAAAATTTCTGGGCTTTAGGATTAGGTGGTTCATCCACATAATCCATACTAAAGTCAGCACAAGCTGCTTCCGTGGTCATTCTATGGTATGTGTTTAATGATTCTTCACCATAAGCAAATGATTAATACCCTCATTTTGTTCATTTTCAGAGACATTATACTTTCTCCATGATAAATCCAAACAAAATAATTTGTACTAAGCTATATTTAGCCAAATGATATCTTATAGTGTTTGCATCACGAAAAGGGATATTCCGACACTTGCGATGATTACACGGACACTTAATTTTTTCTCCATCCATCAACCTCATTTGACTACATGCAAAATTGATGAAAGTTTCAAGCCCAGTCAAAAAATCTTTATTCAAATATCTATTAATAACCTTTTTGTACATCCATTGATGATCTGAGCTCATTTTGCCCTATTTTATTTACAAAAAATAATGTCCATCATTATTTTGAATAAAATATTTTATTACTTCAAAATACAAATAATTAAATAAAATTACTTACAGATGAATATTTAAAAATTAAATATCATGAATATCGAGGCAATGCATTTGCTGAATCTATATTAATAGATAAAGCAAATTTAGCACGATAAAGATTTGTAGATATCACAGTTATACTAGATAAAGGGTGTAAATGCGATAATGCACAAGAAATGAAAGCAAAAAATGATATTTAATGTTTGAAGGAGGAGAGGGAGAGAGAGAGAGATAAGATGGGGAGAAGAGAGGGGGGTAGAGAAATGGGCATACAAGGGGAGAGAGAGTGAAGGAGAGAAAGGAGGGAGAGAGAGAGGGAAGAGAAATGGTGAAAGGGAGAGAGAGGGAGAAGGAGAGAGAGAGAGAGAGAGAGAGAGGGAGAGAAGGGAGAGTAAGGGAGAGAAAGGGAGAGAGGGGGAGAGAGAAAGAGGGAGAGAGAAGAAGCAAGAAAGGAGAGTGAAAAAGAAAATAACAAGAGAGAGTGTGTGATACAAAGAAAAAGAGGAATAGAGTGACATGAAGAATTAGAGAGGGAGAGAGAGAGAGATACACATAAAGAGTGCATTGTTAGAATGAAAAATTATATAAAAGAAAATAAAATTTCATCTATATAAGCCTATCAAATATTACATCATTTATCATACATAAGTTCATATTTGAGCCTGAGGCCCAAGGGCTAGGATTAGGTAAGGATATGACCCTTATTTGTATTATACCATATATGAGCCTGATCAACGGATACTCTCATGATACCTGCTTACATATTGTTGATATTATATCTTTTTCCATTTAATTTCAAATTAGTTCAACAAATTAATATTATTCCATATATAATTATATGTTAGGATACAAATAGTAAATGTAGTTATAAATAGTTACATATAATTATATATAATATATGCATAGACGTAGTTATAAGTAAATATAAATAAATGTATACAAAATTATAAACAATTATATAAAATTACATATATGTATGCATAATTAAAAATAAAGTTATATTTATTTATATAAAGTTTTTTATAGTTATAAGAATATATATATATATATATATATTTACACATATAGTTAAACATTATGTTGTATGTTTTTACATATAATTATAAATATTGTTACATGTAGTTAAACACATAGATACACGTATAGTTAACCTTATATTTATACATGTATGTATATATATTTTTTCATATAATTTCATATTTTATACATACAGTTATGTATAAGTATGGATATACTAAAATATATTTATCATAGTAATATATAAAAATGTATATTTATAAAAAATTATATATAATTAAACATTTAGATATATATATATATATATATATATATATATATATATATATATATATCATACGAGTAGTTAAATTTAGGTATGCATAAATATATACAATGTTATAAACAAATATAGATTTAAATATATGTATAAATAGTTAAAAATATAGTTATATTTAATTATATAAAGTTTTATTTAGTTTTACTAATATTTATATATAGTTATATACATAAAATTAATATGATGTTGTATGTTATTATACATGTAATTATAAATATAGTTACATGTGATTATACGTATAGTTACATGTATAGTTAAACTTATATTTATACATGTATGTATATATATTTGTTCAAATAATTCTATATATTTATACATATAGTTATGTATAGGTATGGATATACTAAAATACATTTTTATACTAATATATAAAAATGTATATTAAATTATGTTGTTAATTATATATTTAAATATAGGTTATACATTAATAATATAAAATTATGTATAGTTATTGGTTATTATACATATAATATGTATAGTTATAAAAAATTATATATCTTTAAACATTTAGTTATATATATATTCATATGAGTAGTTATATTTAGTTATACATGAATATAAAAAAAGTTATAAACAAGTATATAGATTTGCATATATGTATACATATATGTATAAATAGTTAAAAATATAGTTATATTTAATTATATAAAGTTTTATTTTGTTTTAAAAATATTTATATATAGTTATACACATATAATTAAACATAATGTTGTATGTTGTTATACATGTAATATTAAATATAGTTACATGTGGTTTATATATAGTTACACATATAGTTAAATATATTTATACATGTAGGTATATATATTTATTTATATAATTTTTTATATCTATACCTATAGTTATGTATTAGGTATAGATATAGTAAAATACATTATGAATACTAATAAATACAAATGTATATTAATATAAGTTGTAAATTATATATTTAAAATATAGTTATGTATAAAACTTTTATAGTAATACATAATAAGAATATTATTTCTAGTTATATGTATTATAATATAGTATATATAACTATAAATATTTTTATATAGTTAAACATATAGTTATATATAGATAGATTCAATACAAATAGTTGATATATAAATATATAATGTTATAAATAAATATATAATTTACAATATGTATATAACTATACAAATATAGTTATATTTAATTATATAGAGTGTTATAAAGTTATACAATTATTTATATATATTATACCAAATATTTATATATGGCATACAACTTCAACAAATAATTAAAATATGAGCAGCAATGATGTTAGAGAGAGTGAGAGAGAAGAAATACTATATTTCTACAATTTTCCACATGAGTAGAATGTACCTTTTGAATGGTCATTTACTACTGCTTCTATAGCGAAGATATGTTCTGGTAAAACATCATAAATTCTTTCCATATCTGCATGTCAATAGATAGATAGATAATACCCCTATATATATAGTAAAATATGAAGATAAATACATATCGAGTATTCCACTAAAAAATAAAACAAATGAATAAAATAAATAAAAACTCACAATAATATACATATTATGAATAAAAATTTTAAAAGGAATTGTCATTATTAAATAAAAAAATTTCACAAATAAATACAAAAGAAACTATAAATACTATTAATCTATATAATCATCTCATCCTATTTTCTCAAGATAAAAAATATAAAATACAATATAATTCTTAATAGTTTTAAATTTTTATTTTTATTTACAACTTATTAATGTTCTTTATAATTAATTTGCTGTATTTTTATGATATGTTACTATTTTTTTTATTATATTGTATTGATGTTCTTGAAATTATAATAATATATATTTATTTTATTAAGATATGAAATAATATTTAATAATATATGCTGTGGACTAAAAATTAATTAGTAAATTTGTTTATGTCATATTAAACTATCAAAGAGTACTCACATAAAAGAGTACTCACATAAAAGAGTACTCACATATATTTGCTAGTACTATAAATTAATGTTTCATTAATGATACATTTTCATAATACTTCTCATATTTTATTATATTCTTTATTACTAATTATTACAAGATATATCTACCACAAATTTGTGAAATATGAAACTTAGATTCAAGCTTGTAGGTTACAACTAATAATTATCGTACTCAACTAATAACTACAACGTTCAACTAACAATTACTACTCATATTTATTAGTTTTTTAAATTGTTTTAAAATAAACATATTGCAACACAGAAAAATTATAGTGTGAAAAGATGATGTTATTAACACGGCAGGATAAAGGGTGTCCTAACGAATGTTATCGTAAAGAGAATACTCTTGTATGGCTTGAAATTCATTAATGTTACAGAGATACCCAGACTCTTCATAATCCACAACTATTAATGGTATAAATTATAGTTAATATAAATTTGGTAGAAGTTGAATTGTTAGAGTAATAATAAACTATATTGTTATGGAAAATCATAAATTAAAGATAATAAAACATTTTTGGTAGAAAAAAATCTATTGTATTGCATGACATTGTGGGGATTATAAACATTAAAATTTTCTAAATATTTTTAATAGTTTTATATCCTCTATCATTATCAAAAATATTATATATTTAAAATATATACTTTTTTTATCTACCTACCCTTCTCCCAAACTCTACCCAAAATTATATTTTGCTCGTATATAAGCTATGAGGCTTCATGATTAGAATAGGTAAAATTCACGTCCCAGCATCTGAACAACATGATAAATGATAGCTACATGGAAAACATATCCAACATCTACGAGGATCAGACTCATATTTTCAGTGTTAGAGTATTCATCATCTTTGACGATCAGTCTACCATGTTGTTGTTTCAGATTATTATTACCATGCTATTTGTTTTTAAAATATTATTCTTGATAGTAATTATGTACAAAAAAAGTTTAGTTCATATATTTTATACTATCTTAGCTTGAGTGTCCATGAAACATTGCTATATGTTGATCTTATAATATCAGTATGAAATCATTATTTTAATATTACTAAACTTGATTCAACAAGTCCACTCTCACTAACAAAAGAAAGATTATAAGGAATCACACACTATGAGACATCTATTGAAGGAACATTGAAATTATTAGAAATATAAGTGTTTTATTTCAAGAAACATAAATATGAAGTTATTATGTTTGAGATAATTCAGAGATAAATTTAATTTACAAATGTTAGATACATGGTAAATATAAATCATTATACACACACACACACACACACACACACACACACACCATGATAATCTTTGTTAAAGATAAGTAAAACCATAAGAATATAAATGAATAATGTAGGAAAATGATAATAAAGTTTGAAAAAGATTAATAAGACTAATTATTTTTATATCATATGTTGCCTTACAAGCTTATCCCATGCTTACTTGCATGAATATCATGTATTAGTATGTATAATTTCCATGTCTTGGCTTACATGAGTGATAAGTATTGATTATGTGCTTATTATGTGTTCTCATGGATTAATGCCAAGTGCTTGAAAGTGTGTTTGTTATATGATGATGTGTATACCTACCAAGAATTGCATTGACATGTGAAAGATATGTGTTGGCTTACTAAATGTTGTATCAAAAATTAAAAAACTTGGAATCTTGCCTATAAATAAAAGTGATTTGGGGTTCCTAGCACACAACAACACATATCATGAGAACATTTCAAAATGAATTGAGAAACTCTTGCTCAATTATTTTAAATTACATGTGTGAAATCTATTGAGTTTTCTAGAAGTTGGTAGAATAGTTCAAACTGATTTAATAGAGTATAATCATTTTAATTTAATTGGACATGCTAAACTATTATTTTATGTATTTTATGTATTTTATTTATTTTATTTATTTTATTTATTTTATTTATTTTATTTATTTTATTTATTTTATTTATTTTATGTATTTTATGTATTTTATGTATTATATGTATTATATGTATATATGTATTTAATGTATTTAATGTATTTAATGTATTTTATGTATTTTATGTATTTATGTATTTTATGTATTTTATGTATTTTATGTATTTTATGTATATTATGTATTTTATGTATTTTATGTATTTTATGTATTTTATGTATTTTATGTATTTTATGTATTTTATGTATTTTATGTATTTTATGTATTTATGTATTTTATGTATTTTATGTATTTATGTATTTTATGTATTTATGGTAGTCTACATGTTAAATATGAAGATGTATAAGAATATGTCTAAATAATCCAATTTATCGATGTTTTTTGAAATGGAACTAAATCTAGAGAACCATTGATAAATGGACTTGTAATATTAAATTTTGTCTTGATTGTTTGTTTAATTTTGATGGTTCATATTTGAAAAAAAACCAATTGTGTCACTGAAATAGTTACAAAAAAATTAATAAAAATGTATAACTATTTGGACAATCACGAATGTAACTATAATTATAATTAAAATTTATAACAACATATATATAACTATATGTTTAACTATATATCTATAACTTTTTATTATTATTTGTATACCTATATAAAACACTTTATAACTATATGTAACTATATTTGTAACTATGTAAACTATTTTTATAACTATAATTATAACTATATATAACTATTTTTTTAACTATATAATAATTTATAACTATAAGTATAATTCTATATAACTATATTCCTAACAAAATATACTATATGTATAATAATATATAACTATATATAATTGTATTTTACGATATGTATAACTAAAAAAATGTTATATATAACTCATCTTAAACTACATACATATGTATAACTATATGTATAATTAAATATAATTATATATAACTTTAATTATAACTAAATATACTAGAGGTATAAGAACATATAACTATAAATAATTATCTTTTACTATATGTATAACTATAAAAATATTATACATAACTATATTTAAATATATAATTTACAACATATATTTAATATATATTTTTATATATTAGCATATAAAAATGTATTTAACTATATCTATACCTATACATAACTATATGTATAAATATATAAAATTTAATGAAAAAATATATATACCTACATGTATAAATATAAGTATAACTATATGTGTAGCTATATGTATAACCACATGTAACTATATTTATAATTAAATGTATAACAACATACAACATTATGTTTAATTATATGTGTAATTATTTATAAATATTTGTATAAATATATAAATATTTATATAATTAAATATAAGTATATTTGTAACTATGTATACATATATGTCAGTCTATATATTTGTTTATAACTTTGTATACATTTATCTATAACTACTTATAACTGCTTGTATCGATATATCTATATATAACTGTATGTTTAACTATAAATAACTATTTATAACTATATATACTATATGTATAATAACATATAACTATATAAATTTGTATTTTATTATATGTACAACTATAAAAACTTTATATATAATTATATGCATAATAAATATATTTAAAACTATATAAAACTATATGTTTTATCAATTCTATTTTTATAAATAAATGGATAACAACATATAACTATATATAACTTTTTAAAACTATATTTACAACTATATATTACTATGTATAATTATATGTAACTATATTTATAACTATATGTATAACAGTGTATGATGACTACATATAACTATGCGTTTAATTATTATTACGTAAAAATATTTTACCAATTAAATTTTATCAATAGATTGAATCCATTAATAACTACGGACATAATACCATCAAAATTTCAATTTGGAGTTGCCCAACTGATTTAATAATGGGTTACCATATGGTATTTTATAAACAATAAGATTAAACTATTGGATTAACAATAAAATTTTTGAATAGATTAAATTCTATTGAAAAATTTTGCTGGGTGTTAAGGTTAGGTTATTAGAAATGGTATATATCTTGTTAAACATTAGCTAGGGACTTTTGCACACAAATTAGTGCAGCCAAAATATCTATCAGACAAAATATAACCCACACACTAAATCATTTTTTATTAATTTTTTGTTAATTTTTCATCACTATATTTATTTTGTAGACTACCATAACAAACTACATGCATTCACTATCCAAATGCCTCAAAAAGTATGAAGCACTACATGCATATAATTGCCCACTACCTTTCCACACATGCATCCACTGTGCACACTATCACATAGCTCATATCACATAACCACCTGATTTATACATCATAAATGTTAATAGTGGTGTTAAGCTATGTGGATTGTTGTGAACCTTTAACTAGTGATGCTAACAACAGACAATATATAAATATTTGGTAGTGACAAAGATAGTTCCAATTTATTTTTTTGTGGAAAATAACGTTGCTTTGCTGTTTCATGAAGATTTTGGCCATAGTGTGGCCATTCAATGTGCGACGATGTGATTCTTGTAATCTGGAACCAAATAGTGATCCATGTTGGTAGTGTCCACATCAGTTGGCACATTATAGTGCTGGTATTTTGGTAAGACGCTAGTATTGCTTTCGTACATTAGTATTTTGTGTGATTAAAATTGCATGAAACTTTCATTTTAAAAAGTTTTGCATAAAATTATCATGAATTGTCTGTTTTATCTTTATATCATTGTTAGTCCTAAATTTTAGAGAAGCAAATCAGAATGCTATTTGGTCAGCCATTGGTGCCATGGTTCAAATATAGGGTTACTTCTAATGACCTAACCTGATCCAGAAGCTTATTTGTGTCGGATTTCCACCTCACATTGGTCTTCATCTTCGTGATGCCTTTTCCTTTCCACTTAACATGTCTTCCACTTCTTGTTGGCTTTTTGTTTTTGTTATTTTGTTGCAACTACCTTTTGAAGCATGGAGATTGGAACAATCATCTGCCTTGGAGGGATGACAAATCAATCTTCATAATCATGTTATTAATTTTATTGATTTCAATTTAACGTGCAATAATGTTGTGAATTGAAATATTATAAACTTCTTTTATTCATAGAGAATACAATTTGTGTAGAGCACTAGAAGTTGAGTGGATCACATGCATTGCTTTGGTGATGTAGTTGGCCACCATCAAGATTCTGGTCTTGCATGCTAGGCTCTGATTGTTTGTTTTTTAAAAGATGCAAGCTGTATGCAAGCTATTTTTTAAATGATTCTAGTACTGCATGATATGCTTTGATTGTTTATTTTTTAAAAAATTCAAGCTGTATGCAATTAATGCAAGCTATTTTTTATAAGATTATGGTATTGTATGCTAGGCTCTGGACTTGTAATATTCAATTTTGTTTTGATTGTTTGTATAATTTTTATGGTTCATATTTGAAAAGAACCCAAATTTGCCACTGATATTGTTGCAAAAAATTAACAAAAGTAATTTTTTTCCCTAGTGCAACAAGAATGGTGCTTTTCCTCTAGCTTTGGATGCTTATTTGAATGCTTCATTTTATTGTCTTCTTGTTTTCTTTTTCAATTATTGAATGGATTCCTCAAAGGATGCCGCATTTGATAATGGTTTCTAGATATGCGAGTTAAAGGCAGCTCTATCAAGTAGTAAATAATAGATCATTACTGAATGTGCAATTTCTAACAATTTAGAGGTGCCTAATGTCATTCCTCCTTTGCACTATGATTTTATGATATTTGAAGTATTGGTTTTTGGTGATCTTATTGGCAATGAATCTGATGTTATGGCTAGGGAGCTCTTAGTTTCTGTTAAAGTTTTTTTGGTCATCAATCTAGCTATGCTGTCTATTTGCTAGGGTTGTAAGGGAATCTTCCCTGGTGATAGCACATGTATAGGTTACTTTTGATAAATTGACTTTTTTCTGTTTTTTTTCCGAGTGATGTACAAAGATTATTATTCTTCATTGTGCTCAATTTGGAATGGGTATTAATCCCATACATAAGCTTGTGTAGTATTGCTCAATGTTTCATACATTAGGCATTCTATGCTTTTCTATGTTGGAGAAATAATGAGATTGAGTTTTAATGCTTATTGTTCCAAATAATTCCATTTATAATGTTTTGAAAATAATTAAATAAACTATGGTGAATTGTGTAATAATATATATAGTATAAAAGAATTGAAGCATCCTAATACCAAGAGTTTTCTGTAGAATATTTATACATAGTCAAATATACTTTTGTATTTACGTGCATTTATATTATTGAGCAATTGTAGTTCCATAGTTGTGATGTTAAGATATAGAAGAAGAAAGAAAAACAAAACCAACCACGACAGAAATAAAAATGAAAATAGAAATGAGAAATAATGTGGTTCACTAATTGCTCAGTACGACTAGCTACATCCACCAGAAAATACTTATGCATTACAGATTAAACCAAATCAGAAGTCTCACAGTATGTGCATTGCAGAAATGCTCATGATAAATCAGAGAGAGAGAGAGAGAAAAGATGAATAGTTCTAGATCATGAAAACTGTAACCCAAAAAAATAAAATACAAAATATTTTATATTAAAACATTCTTAGTTCAATTAACTAGAGAGGGTAAGATCATGAGACAGGTTAGGCATTACTCCAAAAATTTCGGTCCACTGACCGGTCAGCAGGAACTCTGTTATTGTGCTATTACTGCATCCTCAGCCTTTTAATATTTTCTTTCATGCATTTAAATGGAAATATTAAAATAGAAACATTTGGTTATACAAATAGATTTTCAAAAATATTATATATACAGAATATATATTATGGTATATATATTTTTTTGTATATGTAACTATACATATATGCTGATGTATGTATGTACACACACATATATGTATATATATATTTGTACATATATACTATAGTATTATATATAAGGTATAAGTTGTATTACATAATTTTACAGAATAGAATCTTGTTTTTTGTAGTATATATGTACATAGATACTATAGTATATATGTATATATATACTACATTAGTATATATTTATCAAAACAAACCCTTTTTTATTTATATATGTTGATTTGATTTATTGGTTTAATTTTAATACAGATATGGTACCACAATGTTCTCCATACGACGCTTGTAGAAGCGAAAAGATTTTTCACTAGACATGACGCGGCGTGACTAGGACAGCTTTGATGCAATAGAAAGATGGTGATCAGAGGATATGGGGGAGAGAAAGCAATGTAAATTTCATGAACATATTTTAATTTCTACGATATCGTTAGATACATTGATGAAGAAGAATATGTAATAAAATTTTATTATTTTTTTGTTTTAACTATGTTGCATATTGTATCAAAATAATTTATTAATTGTTGTTTTTCAAAATTATAAATTATGCTTGATAGGTTATGTTTTTTTCAGTTTAAAATTAAAATTTTTAAAATATGTAATTAAATTTTTCATAAAAAAAATAAAATAGTGAAAATAATTTTCGAATAAAAATAGTTAGGGTTGTTTCCCTCGAAATTTAGCTAGGGACATTTCTGTAGCTCTAAATTATAATAAAAATTAGCTTGGGAATATAAATTTAGCTAGGGACTTTTCTGTCATTAAGTTTTTGCTAGGGAATTTTTCACTCATTAATATTTTACTACAAGCACTTTAACTTGGGAAAACATCCGTCATTAATCAATCATTATTAAATTTTATCAACGGAGAAAACCCATATAACTAGGGATATTTGCCTAGCTATTTGGAATTTTTGTTATAGTGATCTATCTATTTTAGAGTCTATTTGTAAAACTAACTATCTGTATATCTTTCTATCTATGTATGTATCTGACTATTTATATATCTATCTATTTATTTGTTGGCTATCTATTTGTCTATATTTTAGTGCATATATCTATCTATCGATCTTCTTGTCCATCTATCTACCTATATCTATCTAGATATCTTTCCATCTATCTATATATCTTTTTATCTATCTGTCTATATATATGTGTCTATATGTTTATCTATATATCTATCTAATTATTTATTTACTTGTCTATCTATTTATCTATCTATCTATTTATCTATCTATATATCTATTTATATAACTACCTACCTATCTATATCTATCTATCTGTCTATCTATCTAACAACCTATCTATCAATCTAATGATCTATCTATATATCTAGCTATCAATCATTATAACTATCTTTCTATCTATTTGTATATCTATTTGTCTATCTATCTATATATCTATGTATCTATCTATCTATCTATCTATGTGTGTGTGTGTGTGTGTGTGTGAATATATATATATCTGTCAATCTATATTTCTATCTATCTATCTTTCTTTCTTTCAATCTGTCTATTGATCTATCTATCTATATGTTAATTTATAAATCAATATATCTTTATTTCTTTCTATCTATATATTTATTTACTATGTGTCAATCTAACTGTCTATCTATATGTCTATCTATCAATCTATCTATCTATATATTAGGCTAATAATTTGTTTATATATATATATATATGTATGTATATATCTATCTATCTATATATTTGTCTATCTATCTTTTTATATGTCAATCTATCTATATATCTATCTGCATATCTATCTATCTATCTATCTACATATGTGTCTATCTATCTATCTATCAATTATTATATCATTCTATTAATCAATTTTCTTTTTATCTATTTATCTATCTAACTATGTGTATGTCTATCAATTTGTCTATATATCTGTCTATCAATCTCTCTATCAAACTATCTATCTATTTATCTTTCTATCTATCTATGTGTCTATCTATTTATCTATCTATCTATTTATCTATCTATCTATATATATATCTAATTGTTTATCTATATGTATCCCTGTCAAACTATCTATTTGTCTATATGTTTGTCTATTTGTCTATTTTTCTATTTTTCTATCATTTTTTGTGTCAATTTGTTTATTTTTCTATCTATAAGTCTACCTACCTGCATAATTGTCTGCTTATCTAACTACTTTCCTATCTGTCTATCTATCTATATATCTGTTTTATCATATATTTGTCTATCTGTCCGTCTATATGTCTGTCTAATTTCTAACTATATATTTGTATATCTATTTATCTATATATATATATATATTTATCAATATATCTATCTATCTATTAGTCTATCTATATGTATATCTACTTGGCTATTTAGCAATCGACCTATCAAACTTTCTAAGAATATATCTATAAATATAGAGGTGTCAAACGGGCCGGCCCAGCACGGCACGGCACGGTGTGTTAAAGTCGGGCACAGCACGGCCCGTGGGCACGGCTTGGCTTGGCCAGGCGGCACGGGCGCACGGTAGGGGCAGGGCAGGCGGGGCGGGGCGGGTCGGGTCTGTTTGGACCCGACCCGCGGTCTTTTTACCGGGGGCGGGGCCCGGTTGGGTCACGACTCAGTGAGTCATGACCGTGAGTCGTGACTCATGAGTCGCGACTCACGACTCACGCCACGGCACGCGTGGCACGCCGCCAGTGCCACGCGTGCCTGGGTGAACCGGCACGGGATGGACCCGTGCCGGCGTGCCGGGCCGGGCACGGCACGACATGAGATCTAATTCACCCGGGCACGGCACGGGCCCGGGCATGGTTTTTGAACGTGCCGGGCCGGCCCAGGCACGGCCGAACCATGCCGTGCCACGTGCCGGGCCGGGCCGGCCCGGCACGTTTGACACCTCTATATAAATATGTCTATAAATCTATCTATTTTTCTATCTATCAAATTGTCTGTCTATTATCTATCAATCTCTGTATCTTTATATCTATATACCTATTTTTCTATCTATCTATTTATCTATCTATTATTCTATCAATTTTTATATCAATTTGTCTATCAATCTCATATCATCTATCAGTCTATCTATATGTCTATCTATCTATCTATCATTTTATTTATCTATCTATCTATCTATCTCTATATCTATTTGTATATCAATCTGTTTATCTATATCTCGAATAATATATCTATCTGTCTATAAATCTCTCAATATGCATATCCATCTATCTATCTATCTGGCTAATAATCTACATATTTATCTATCTATATATCTATATAATATGTCTATATATCTTTCTATCTATCTATCTAATTATCTTTGTATCTATTTATCGATCTATATATCTATTTATGTATCTATAATTCTATCTCTCTATCTTTCTGTATATATTTCAATATATCTATATATCTATCTGTCTAACTATCTATTAGTCTATCTATTGGTCTATCTTTCTCCCCATCTTTTTATTTACATATATATATATATCTATATCTATCTATATTTCTATATGTATATCTATTTGTCTATCTATTTATCTATCTATCTATCTATTTAATTATTTGTTTATTTATTTGTCGAATGTATATCCATGTATCCATATATATATATATATCCATGTATCTATATATATATATATATCTATTTATCTTTATATCTATTTGTCTATCTATCTATTTATCTATCCATTTATCAATATGTATATCAATTTCAATATCTATCTGTGTATATATTTATCTATCTATCTATCTATCTATATGTCTTTCTAGTTGTCTATCTATTTGTCTGTGTATCTATCTATCTATCTATCTTTCTATCAAGATAACTATATATCTTTCTATCTATCTATCTATTAGTTTATTTATCTATCTATATAACGATCTATCTATCTATCTATCTATTTATCTATTTATTTATCTATCTATCTATATGTTAGTCTATCTATCTTTATATCTATCTATGTATCTTTCTGTTTATATTTATGTCTATTTTCTTTCTATCTAACTAATAAACTATCTATATATCTATTTCTCTATCTATATATCTATCTATCTATCCGTCTGTCTATCTATTTTTCTATCTATCTGTCTATCTACCTATCTATCCATCAATCAATCTATCTATCTATCTGTTTATCTATATAGCTATCTATCCATTAGTTTGTCTATGTGTCTATTTATCTTTTTAACAATTTGTCTAACTATCAATCTAAATATCATTATATTGATATATATGTGTGTCTCTATCTATCTATTTATCTATCTGTCTATTTATCTTTTTATAAATTTTGTCTATCTCTCTATCTATCAATATGTCTATCTATCTATCTATATAATTATTTATCTATGAGTGAATATATCTATCTTTCTATTGTTTATCTATCTATCTATCTGTCTGTCTATCAGTTTTTCAATATTTCTAACTATTTCATTATTTATGTATCTATCTATCTATTTATCCATCTATGTATCTATCTTATTATTAAATCTATCAATATGTATTTCTATGTCTATAAATCTATCTATCTATATATTTGTCTCACTATATGTCTATCTATCTATCTATATATTTGTCTATCTATCTAATTATAAATCGGTCAATCAATCTATTAATATGTTCTTCTATCTCTATCTATTTGTCTCTATATCTATCTATATGTTTATCTATCTATATATATATATCAGGTAATTGATAAGCCTATTGAATTATCTATCGATCTATCTATCTCTTTCCTCTCTTTATCTTTCTATCTAATAACATGTCTATCTATCTAAATGATATATCTATCTATTTATATATTTATTTATTTATCTATTTATCTATCTATCTTTTTATATAATTGTATATCTATCTTTCTATCTAATTGTCTATTAATCTATCTATCTATTGTGTTTCTATCTATCTATATATCTATTAGACTATCTATCTATTTATATACATATTTATCAATCTGTATATCTATATGTTTATCTAATTGTCTATCTATCTCTCTATCTATCTATATGTCTATCTATCATCTATCTATTTGTATGACTATCTTCTTTTCTATCTTTCTATCTATATGTGTATATATATATATATATATATATATCTCTCTATTTATCTATCTATTAGTCTATCTATTTGTTTATCTATTTATATATCTATCTCTATCTATGTGTTTGTCTATCTATCGATCGATCTATATATCTATCTATCTGTCTGTCTGTCTGTCTATCAGATTATCTATCAATCTTTATATCAATCTATCTATCAATCTATCTAATAATCAATCTTTAAATCTGCCTATCTATTTGGTTAAATATTTGTCTATCTATTTATCTATCTATCCATTTATGAATCTATCTATTTATTTTTTAAATAAATGCCTATCAATGTGTCTATCAATCTTTTATCTATTTGTCTATCTATTGACTGTCTATCTATTGACTGTCTATCTATTGACTATCTATCTATCTATCTATTTATTTATTTATCAGTTGGTAAATCTATCTATTATGAATCTCTCTATCTATTATAAATGTCTATCTATTTAATAATGTAACTATATATCTATCTATCTATTTATTTAATAATCCTTTATTTCTATCTATCTAACTACCAGTATATCTTTCTTTCTATCCATCTATCAATCTATCTATCTACTATTTAATTTTCAATCTATTTGTATATATATCTATTTATATCTATCTATGTATCTATAAATATGTCTATTTATCTATTTATCTATCTATCTATATCTATCAATCTATATCCATCCATGTATAAGTCTATCCATATTGATCTATTTGCTAAATAGCTATCTATCTTTCTGTATTCCTATATGTTAATTTATTTGTTTATCTATTTGTATATCATCTGTCTATTTGACTATATAATATTATATGTATCTATCTATTTATCTAACTATCTTTATCTTTCTATCTATATTTTTATCAACTATTATGTATCTTTTTATCTTTTTATCTATCAATCTACCTATCTATCGATCTATTTAATATATATCTATCAATCAAACAATCTATCTATCTATTATTTATCTATCTATCCTTCTATCCAACTATTTGTATATCTATTTGTATACCTATCTATCAATCTCTCTCTATATTTACCTATCTACTATTTTTCTATCTTTCTGTCTTTCAATCTATTATATATATGTTTTAAATCAATCTATCTATCTAACTATTTGTAAAATCTATCTGTCTATTTATTTATATATCTATCTATAATGAATTATTTAGTCTATCTGTCTATCTTATATGTCTATCTATCTTATATGTCTATCTATCTATGTATCTATCGTTCTATCTTATATGTCTATCATTTCTCTATTTGTCTATTTTTCTCTTTTTCTATCTGTCTATTTATCTATCCATCCATCTATCTTTATCTGTCTAACTATCTTTAATTTATCTTTCTATCTATTATTCTATTTTTATGCATATCTATCTATCTATCTATTTATCTTTATCTATCTCCCTATCTATCTATCTTTTTTTTTCTATCTATCTATCTATTTATCAATCTATCTATGAATCTATGTATCATTTTTTCTATACAACTATTTAAATATCTATCTATCTATTTGTCTATTTATTTGTCTATCTCTCTATTTATGTCTATATAGTTATCTATCTATTTATGTGTTTATCTATCTATCTATCATTCTATCTATCTTTCTATCTATATACTATCTATCTATATATCTATCTATCTAACTATCTATCTATCATTCTATCTACTTGTCTATCTATCAGGTCTATCTATCATTCTATCTCTCTATTTATGTATCTAACTATCTATCTTTATACCTATTTGTCTATCTTTATGTCTATCTATCTGTCTATTAATCTATCTATTAATTTGTCAATCACTCTTTCTATCATCTATATTTCAATCAATCAATCTATCTTTCTATCATCTTTCAAACTTTTTCTATATCTATTTGTCTATGTATATGTCTATCTATCTATCTCTCTATCTATCTGCCTATTTATATTTTTATCTATTTCCTATCTATCTATATATATTACTCTCTATCTATCTATCTATTTCGTTTTTTTATCTATCTGTCTTTCTAACTATTTATTTTCTTTCTATGTATCCATCTATCTCTTTATATATCTAACTACTATCTATATATTTATTTGTCTATCTATTTGTCTATCTATCTACCTATCTATATGTATTTCTATCTATTTATTTATCTATTTATCCCTCTATCTATTTATCTCACTTTCTATTGTCTATCATTTAGTCTTACAATCTTTCTTTCAATCTATCTATTAATCTATCTATCCAACTATTTATTCTATATGTCAACCTTTCTATCTATCTATTTGTCTATTTGTCTATCTATCTATCTATTTTCCATCCATCTATCTGTCTATCTGTCTATCAATCTCTCTATCTACTATTGTCTTTCTATTTGTCGATCTTATGTTTTATATATATT